>QANZ01046146.1:5272-18722 GCA_003254925.1 Chamaecrista fasciculata
CAAGCTGATGACTAAACCCATGCAGGACTCTCCGGGTCAGTCCAGCAACTCGTAACCCCTTACGTAAATGCACCATGACTCTCGTTCCAGCATCTAGTGCGTGCATCTCTATGCACCGAGGTCATGCTGATCTTAGTTCATTTTCGCTCCCACGAAAACAATCGATCAGGGACAGTTTTAGATTAATTATCTCATAATTAATCATGGACTGTTATCATAGTAAACATGCTAATAATATGATAACCATTAATTTATCTCCATAAATTAATTGATATGTTCACAACATATCTATAAAATGACTGGCCCTAGGGCACAATCTCCAACACTTATTCATATCCCAAGTATAAGAATCATAGTGTAGAAGATCATTAACAAATAGCCTAGTCGGCTGAACACCAATGTGATTGTCCCAAAATCTGCTCCGTATATCCACCCGATCACCCCTACCCAACTTCCAGCATAAATGGTCAATGATGATATGGGAGTTATCTTGTATCCCCTTCCAAGCAAGGGACCCCTTATTGTTCTCCTTGTACTGGAACTCCAACTTAGGGATGACATATTTGTTCTAGACCCATGCAGAAACGATGGAGTTTGGCCCCTCAAAAATCCTCCAAGCATGCTTAGCCAAAAGTGCCTTGTTAACCATTGAAGCGTCCCAAAGGCCATGACCCCCATGAGACTTGGCTTGAAAAGAGATCCCTAGTTGAGCAAGTGCATGCATGATTTACCACCATTGTAACCCTAGAAGAAATTAGTCATGGAACTATTTATGGAATTAGCAACTCGTTGCGAAGCTTGAAAACAAGAGAATTTGTACACTAGGTCTGATTGGATAACCAATTTTATGAGGGTGAGTTTACCCGCCTGAGAGAGATGTCTGCTCTTCCAACCAACCAACCTATTCTGGATTTTATCAATCAGGTCATCAAAATTTTGCCTGAGATCCTATCTATTGTTGACAAACAGACCAAGATATTTCCCAAGTTTGATCGAGACCAGAACTCCAAAAGTCCCAGCAAAAGACTCTTTTAGTTCACCGGGGTGTTAGGACTCGGGACAAGATTTGACTTGTGATTGTTGATTGAGAGCCCTGCTTTGCTACAAAATGAGTCCATAAAGTTCTTTAGGCAATGTGTAGAGCGACATTCTGCTTTGAAAAATACCACAGGATCATCGGTATACATAAGATGCGAAATGCTCGGACCTTATCTTGCAAACTATATTCCCTGAATACTCCTATTCCTCTTCACCTGACTCATGAGACAGGAAAGAACATTCATGCAGATAATGAACAAGTACAGAGAAAGCAGATCGCTCTGTCTCAGACCTTTGCTAACTTTGATGTGTGAAGATATTTGACCATTTAACATAACATCAAATGAAGTGGAAGACACAAAGTGCATTATACAATTAATAACTGGATCGGGGAAGTTCATCCTTATTAACATAACTACAAGAAAATTCCAGCTAACACGATCGTACTCTTTAGCCATGTTCACTTTTAAAGGCCCCCACCATCCTTACATTTTCTTGTTTTATGAATGAAGGACATTAATTCCGATGACGGGAAAATATTATCAAAAATCAATCTACCTTTTACGAAGGCATTTTGGAAAGAGAGATGAGACCATCCCTAAGGCCTTGTAGTCTGTTCACCATGACTTTGGAGATCACCTTATTGATGGTGGTGTATAAACTAATCGGTCTTAAGCCTTTGAAGGTCTCTGGCTGTTCACATTTCGGGATGAGAGAAATGAAGATGGAGTTAATGATAGTCAAATCTGCACTACCAATGAAAAAATCCCTGGTCGGACACTCGTCGTAAGGTGTGAAGCGAGCCAAATTTAATTATACTTAAGCTTCGCATGCTAACCCAAGGTCGAATCTCTCATGGAACTCGATGTGATGAGACTAAGAGAATTGTGATGAAGGTTTATAGGTTATGAATTTGAGTATGAAAGTTGTCACAATTTAATGAATAAGGAATAAAAACAATACTTGAGAGAAAACCCTAGAGATGAACTATCATAGTTCATTCAAAATAGATGTCAGATAATTAATGTGTATTTACTTAACCAAGTTAGATGATGTATTTGGACTAAAACACAATCAACCAAACAGCGGTGGAAAATATAAGATTAGAATCGATCACTCAACCAATAATGGGTTATGAGCATCTTGTCAAAGCTCTTCAAGGCAATCTATATTATCGCAGTATCAGAACAATGAACAAATATAAATAATCAATAATAATCCTAATTATATTTCTAAGATAGATAGAACACTCTTTCGTAAACCAACCATGTAAATAACATGTTTAAAAGAGCAACCTTTATTATTCGTAAAAGAGATAAACTCCAGGAATATCAAGTTTCATCCATAATAAACTACTGATCTATAAATCTAATGTATAAACAACTTCAACGATTACCTGTGAAGGAGTTGATCATACCTCATAAATGCAACATCAACATCTGGACTCTACAATGAAACTTAGTGAAACTTAGGCAGAGAACTATTCTAAACTAATGAATTGGCTGAGAGATTGGTGATTTGAGCGTGGAATGACGTGCTCTATTTATAGGCTTGAGTAGTGTGCTTGGTCCGCAAGTCAAGGAAAAGATTCGCACTTGGGCCGTTGCGCGTGACGACAGCCCAACGTGGTGGCTCAGCGCAATATCCGCGATATTTCGATTATATCTTCGTATCTTGAATCCTGACCGTCCAAATAATATATTTAAGCCGCAGAGTTGCATGTGCCGCGAGACTTCTCACTTGGGCCGTTGGCTCAAGTGACGGCTCAGCCTAATTTTGCGCTGAAGCGTACTTACTGACGTCATATTCCTCTCAGATACTTGCGCCGCGGGAATTACCTCCTTTGTGCTGGCGGGTCATCCAACGACAGAAGAAGATCTTGAGCTTAACGTGATCTTTTAGATATTTCCCTCTTGGTTTGGCCCTGTTTGGATATTTCAAACACTAAATAAACCATTAAGTAGCACCTATTTAGAAAGTACAATAAATAAACGCTAATTAACTTATTTTATCCACTTTATTACGCCACACCTTGGTGCAACCCTTAGCATATTAATTGGTCTAATTATAATATATTACTAGTTTAAACATATCAAAAGAAGGCCAAATAACTTTTTCATATTTGGGCTGATCAATCCCGAACTAGATTAATGATATCTTCACGCATTAACAACCAATATCTCTGGTACACTACAGCCAGAATAATAATTATTTTAATTATGATTTTTCTACGTTGTTTTGAATTCCTTTCTACTCTAGATGGTTGAGAAATATTTTGTTTATATTTTTGTGATTGTGCTTAAATGTCTAGGCAAAAATTTTCTCCCTATAAATATTATGTTGATGATTCTTCTCCCTATACTTATAATTATAATTTTTTTTTTCTTCTAATAATTATTATTCTCCTAACTCCATGGTTACAGAAACTAATATAAAGATTGACCCAAGAGCCCTATCAATAGAAAAGAGACCCCTTACTTTTAGAGGTAGGCCCACAAGTTCAAAGAATTAAT
The DNA here is from genome assembly GCA_003254925.1 of Chamaecrista fasciculata. Lineage (NCBI taxonomy): Eukaryota > Viridiplantae > Streptophyta > Magnoliopsida > Fabales > Fabaceae > Chamaecrista > Chamaecrista fasciculata. The sequence goes on from QANZ01046146.1 coordinate 8,824, forward strand.
TCGGAGGTCATCAAACTTGTGGAGTTTTACAATCAATGATGGTCGACCCAAAATCTTGGAGTTAAAAAATATCAAAACACTTATAGCCATGGATGAGGTTATCAACAAGATTTTGTACAAGAGGAAGGATAATGTTATTATGGTACCCACAATCTTCAACGGGTACCCTTGAACCAATTTGAAACACCTACCTACCTCAATTAGACAAAACCGATTCAACACACATCTCGAATATCTTGTGGTGTAAGAAAAGTAAGGGCTAGTTCATTTGCTCAAATGTTAGATACTTCACCACAACTACGAGATGAGGGTAACACAATTTTTATCGATGATATTTATATGTTACCCGTTCTTCTTTTTTCGGTGATGATATAGGTCAGCAGTTTAATGACGAAGATTATGTTATGCAAGACGAGAGTAAAACACATACATCTAATATTCTTGCATGCAACGAGTCTTTTGTTCCTTTATTTGACCTCATGATTCACTTTGAGTGCAACGATGACTCAAGCTATCAAACAGTCATTCAATGGGTTGTTCATGGCGAGGTTATCAAAGCACAAAATGAATTGAAGGACGAGCCATCACTGGAGGAAGAAAGTGATATAGACTTTGAACGAATGGTTCCACTACTCTTCAAGTACTTGAAGACAATAAACGTTCCAAATGAAGACATAGTGTTGGAGCAATAAGAGGAAGACCTAGAAAGAGAGAAAGAGGATGAATTGCTCACCTTGGATCAAAGAACCTTTGAAGCAGCTGAAGTTTCCAAGTTTAAGGTGCTAGTAGAAGAATAAAAGAAAGAAGAATCCATAGATCCACCTCCATCAAGGATTGAAGAGCAACTTGAAATAGAGAAGCTTCCTCCTATCCCTATTGATTTTGTTATTTCTTCGCCCCGTATTTCCACATCGCTTTGCACTTATAACTATACCTCTTCATGTGGTGTAGGTACAAACAAAACCTTATATGAGGAGAAAGCTGACCTGAGGGAGGGCAATTTCATACGTTCCCTCAAGCACTGATGCCTCCTACCCTTCTAGATTTTTAGGGAAAATTTGCAGTCGAACTAAACGTCAAGTTGTTCTTTCTTCCCACTTATCTTTCATTTATTATTTTGAATTTTATTTGTGAGATAGGTGTTGGGGAGGGAACAATACCCTAGTGGGTTAGCAATTTTTAATTCTTTTCAGTATTTTTATAAGAGGTGATATATAGAAGACAAAATGGAGGGAAAAACCGAAAATTTGAAAAAAGATAAGATCATCCGCTGCCGAATCAAGCAGCTACGCGGGTGGCGAACTCGTGGGCAACAACAACATCGTCATCCTGCTTACTGAGCATCGACGTACCTGCTAATAACAACAAACCGGAGCTCGTAGGCAGCAATAACATTGGTGGAAAGCTTGACGGCGGTGAACTGACGGGATGGTGACGAGCTCAACCTCACGAACAACAAGAACATTGGGGCGGCAAGCTTGCCAAACTTTGCTCCTACCGGCGGCCAAGCTTATGGAAGGAGAGATGGGAATGAGCAAGAAGCAAACTGGAAGGTTTTTTTAAAGCTAGTACAAGAATGGAGGCAAGATTCCAAAGGTTCAAAATTGAAATCTTGAAAATGGGGGGAAAAGCTTAGGATTCAAAATTTAAGTGTTTGAGACAAATTGTTGGGCGCCTATGATGATAGGCACCAATACTAGAGAAAATCAGCTGCAGCAGCACCATTTTACTATCGTCATCAAAAGACCGCCAAAAAGGACTGACCAAATCTCGACGGGGACACAAATGGTGGGGACATAATGGCAATTTTTAGGAGGGACTAGTGATATTATAATATCAGAGAGACACCGAAAGCATTAGCCAAAGAATGAAGTTGGCCACTGCCGGGTGGCCAACACCTGGGGGGCGCCCTGCAGGGGTAGGGCGTCGTCCTCCTGCAGGACGCCAACTACGATAAAACTCGGTATCTTCTGAGATACTCACGCAATTCGCATCCGAAAAACACGAATTTCATCTAGGATTCTCCCAATATCTCGCCAAGAGATATTCTCCTCAAGTCACGAAACTAAATTGATTCTCCTAGGGTCACACAAATATCAGATCCCTCATATCAAGGACCTTCCTGGTCGCAACCCACACTATAAAATGCTAAAGGAAAGGTCATTTGAGGTAACTTCTCTAATTCAGTCTAGACTGATTACTCACAAATACTAACTGAAGCATCAGAGGTGAATCGCGAGAAACCTCCCCGCTGTTCATTGATTTTACAGGAACCGACCACCGGAGTTCCTCACCGAACCAGGTAAGGCCCCCTGGGCCAGAACTTGATTCATCAACATCCCTATTTTTCTATTTTTGTGTTGATTATTTTTATTTTATTTTAATTTCTATTTTTATGATTTAATTTTTATTTCTTTTTTATTTTCGTTTCCTATAATTAAAAAAAATTAATTAAATATTTTTAGTTAATTTTTGANAAAAATTTACTTCATTTTAATTTTATTTTCATTTTGTTTAATTCATTTTGTTTTCTTTTTGATTTCTTTATTTCTTTTTAGTTTTTTTTTATTGTCAGTTTAGGATCTCAAAACTCTTAGTTCCTTAAGACATAGGATAAAACAACTTTTAGGAGAACTTAGAAATTTAGGAACATGACTATCCTAGAAAGTACAGACTTAGGCATAGCAATGTTAGACATGGACCCTGAACTTAATCAAGAGGTCGATTTAGGGAAACTTCCTTTCCCTAAATCATACCTAATGGGTAAGAAACAATAAGAGGACACCCAATATAAGGAGTTGATGGACCTGTTTGGAAAATTAGAAGTGAATATTCCAATCGTGGAATTGATCAACGAGGTCTCTAAGTATGCTAAATTCCTTAAGGATTTATGCACTCAAAAAAAGAAACATAAAATGTAATGACAACGTATAGCTAAATGTTTCAGCTTTATTTACTCTTAGGCTCCCTATAAAATGTAAGGATCCATATGCTTTCACCATACCGTGCGTAATAGAAAATTTAAGAATCGAGAAAGCCCTAATGGATTTAGGAGCTACCATTAATGTCATGCCTAAAACAATCTACGAACCCTTGTGAATTAAGAATAATAAGAAGACCAATACTGTTGTTCAATTGGCTGATAGGACCACTAGGTATCCAATAGGGCCTTTTCGAAGACATTCAAGTTCACGTAGGTAGTCTAGTTGTCCCTGTCCCTGTCGAACAAAAGGTCACTATCCAAGTTTACAAAGCATTACAACACCCTCTAGAAGAAAATTCTTTCTTAGATCTAAATTCGCTAGACATTGTCTATTATGACACACTCTTCGAGGAGGACTATCTTTGTGACATGACGATCTCCGAGGAAGTTACCTCATCTCCCTACCTCCCTATCTTTACTCTTCCCGGTGTATGTACTTGTGGCAAAAATTTGCATTTCATAAGCTGTCCTAAGGAGCAACCACCCAATCGTCTTGACATGAGAGAAGTCAACTTATTGGATTCTTTTGATCCAGGAGACTTTCTAGAATCACTTCAAGAAGCAAGTAGACCTGAAATCCTATCTTACTCCTATAAGTACCTAGGAGATGATTTCCTGTAAATAGTACCAAGGAAGATAGGTTTATCAAATTAGACAAGTTTTCTAAGCTCAAAAATCACGAGGGTTTATTGGACAAAACAACCCTTGAATCTAGAAGGGGTAGGACGAGTCAAGTCTGTTCACTTGGAATTAAGAAATTAGTTTCATCTATCATTCAACCTCCTGACCTAGAACTTAAGAGTTTGCCAAGCAACCACAAATATGTCTTCCTTGGAGAAGATGAAAAAATCCCTGTAATAATATCTAATAGCCTTTCCACGGAAGAAGAAGCTAAGCTAATCAAGGTCTTACGAGAAAATAAGAAGGCTTTAGGATGGTCCTTAGGTGACATTCCAAGAATTAGCCCTGATGTTTTCACCCATAGAATCCTCTTGGACGACAATACGAAAGCTAAGTGACAACCTCAGCGAAGGTTGAATCCGCAAATCCTAGAGGTACCCGCAGCTTCCGCCTTGACAGGGCGGTGCTCTGACCAATTGAACTACAATCCCAGGAAAAAAAAGTATACAGCATGCATATTCTTACGATTTCATTCAAACCCTTTCTATTTCGATTTTAGATTCGAATTGTCTTGTTCTAACTGGTAGAGGCGGGACTGATATATTGATATCTATATGGATATGCACTTTAGCGAGATGGACACGGATTACTAGTAATCTGTTCTGTTCGTTATTGCCAAATGGATTGAAAATCAATCTTTCAATGAACCGATGAAAATCAAAAAGAGTCTTTGTTATTTTTATTTAGACTTTATACTTACAGACAAAAAGGAAATTACAAAACTTCTTAGTACTGGTATCATCTATCCAATTGTGTTAGTCCTGTGCAAGTGGTACCTAAGAAAAGTGGGATTACAGTAATGAAGAATGATAAGGATGAATTGATCCCCACTAGGGTAAAAAACGCGTGGCGTGTTTTTTCATAGATTATAGAAAACTCAACGGAGCAACACGCAAGCACTATTTCCCTTTGCCCTCCATAGATCAAATGCTTGAGAGACTCGAGGGCAAGTCTCATTATTGCTTCTTAGATGGATTCTCAGACTCGCGTTCACCAGCCCTGGCCTCACCCATCGTAAGGCGGCCAAATAACTGAATTTACGCACTAAAGTGGCGCAATCCGGGTCGTTTCTCTTGAGGAACTCTCTTGAATGGTTTAAAGGAAAGTAGTGCTAAACTCTTGCTAACTAGGTAAAAGCAAAGTAAATGTTCTATGATTGTCAATCTAATGAACTAAAACAAGATTAAAACAAAGCAATAAATGTTTTTGGGATTTTTGTTTATAAGGACTAAAATGAACTACACAACTAAAGATGTGAAAATCAAATGGAGAAAGTACCCTTTGGAGCAACTCAATCAAGCCATCATAACCAACAAAAGATAAATTGGGAGCATCTCATACTAATCATCCTAAGGTAGTCACTAACCAAGTGACTTGGATTAACACACTAATCATGAACACACCTCAACCAAGATAAAATTCATAACTAGAAATGAAATCCTCATTGCATTGATGATTTAAAGCATAAACCAAGAGTCAAACAACAAAGTAATTAACCCAATTACAAAGCTATCACACTACAAGCCATAATTCTCATGATATACATCAACCCTAAGAATCACAACCAAGTATGAATGGAAAAATTAATTCAAACTCTCAAGTTTAGCAAAATAACCAAGGTTTACATCAAAGTTCATAATCCTAACTAAGGAGAAAGAAAACTAAGACAAAATCCCTAGAAAGCATGAGAAAACTCCCTAAAATTGCGCTCCTAGCTCAAACTTGACTTCATTGCTCCTCCGAGTGAAGATGTTTAGCTACTCATGGTGAAGAAATGAGCTCCACCAAGCCACAAATCAGACCCAACAGCCATAGCCACCAAGAGAAGCTCCAAAGTGATGAAAATGGTAAAGAAAAGAGAGGAAGAAGATGGTAGTTCGTTTGTGGTGGCTTAATGAGGTAAAACACCCCTAAAAATTCTGAAGTTAGTTGATTTTCGGGTCATAGAAGGCTGGGCCGGTTCGGAATTTGGATAAATGGGCTTGGGCTCTTTAAAAAAAAGAATTCTGCGAAACTCGCCACTTAGCTCGCCAGATAGGCATCTGGCGAGATAACTGGCGAGGACAAAAAAATCAGCAATCAGCACAACAAGCATGAATCCGGCTCGATTCCTCGCATCCTCGGCTCTTCTTTGAGATTTCTAAAGCTTAAGACCTGATCCAAACCTACCAAAAACACCGAAGACTACGTGATCTCTCAAGATTAGACAATTCATAAAGATAAACATGATAAAACATCACATAATCAACCAAAACTAGTCCAAATAAACTTCAAACCTCCAACACCATATTCTATTATAAAACGGGATAAAGGCATGCAATTAGCTTCCAAATGAACATAAAATGCCTTGAAATGACAATGAAATGCATGATAGAATATGGTGAGATCAAATTCCCCCACACTTAAACCTTTGCACTCCTAGGCAAAGCTAGGAGAAAAATAGAAAGATAAGGATGTAGGAGGACTAAATGAAACCATCCCACATTCATGAAATGTCATAGGTCATCAAATGTTCTCATGATCAAAGAGACAACAAGAGAAGAGAAGCTATGCAAAGCAATGTTGGAGATTATAGAGCGAGCGCAGCGAAAAAAGGTAAAATTAAAATTTTTTTACAAAACCTATAATCTCCTCCATGGGATCCACTACATGTGTTTATACCAGTGAGATGATATGTTTACCTATATCAGAGAATGCTGAATGACTGCATTCTGTGAGAAGTCCACAGACTCCTGTCCTTCCTCTGCCGGTGATCCACACGAACAGTTTGGCAGATACCCAAGTGCTAGCCTTCGATCTCTTCTCCAAGAGATCACGGGAACCGATCTACAATCTTGAATCTTCAAGAACACTTCTTGAAGAACTCCAAGATTTGGTGGCGCAGAACCAAAAATCAAATTCTTGGCCACACAACTCTAGGGTTATGCGACTCTCTCTCTTCCTCACACACAAAGCTCCTCTAAAACCCTAGGTTTAGGGTTAGTTGAACTTTCCCTATTTCCTCTAGAGTTATGCGCTTATTTCTCTATTTCTCTCAGAGCAGGCGACTTCTCTCAAGATCTCAGGGAATAACTAATCTTGATTATAAGATTACACTAATATTATAATTCAAAATTAAAAGGCAATTTAAATTTAAATTTCAAGATCAAATCTAGAAACCTAAATCTTGAATGCCCACTTCCCATTGGTTGGAATGAGTCAGGAGGATTTGAATTCTTAATTAAAATATTACACTAATATCTTAATTTAAATTTAAAATGCATTCTTGAAATTCAAAATGCAAGATCAAATCTTGCACTTGGATATCCAAGAATGCGCCACCCTCCATTAACTTTTTTAGGAATTTAATAAATAAGATAACAATCCTAACTCTTAGGAAGTTATAACCAACTTATTAATATCCTTAACATATGGAATTAAAATATTACCCTAATATCTTAATTCAAATTTTGAATCTTGAATTCAAATTCAAATCTTGAATTCAAATTTAAATCTTGAATTCAAATTAACAAAATCATATTTCATTAATTAATTCAAGAGTGAGGCGCCACCCTCCTCTTGTTATCTTTCAATATTAGAGAATTTAATAAATCAATAATCCCCTAACTTTTAGGAGACTTTGCCAATTCATTATTCCCTAATATTTTAAATAACAACTCAATTGTAAATAGATTAATCAAATTAACTATTAATATATTTAAACTTGTCTAACAAATTTAAATATCACAAATGTAGATCTTATTTAAGACAAGACTTCATGTCTTAAGACATTCAACTATGTCTTAAACTGTGCCACTAAAGTGACTCAAGAATTAAACCCTAATTCGTGTCCCATTACAGTATCTTGATCCTGCTCATGTGTGACCCAGCAGGCCTCACGTGAAGTTGGCAGCAAGCCATCTCTATGACTCACAAGTTGAGAGCGGACTCTAGCAAGCCATCACGACTACCCAAAACACGTGAGTTATCGTTTTAACATTTACGATTTAAACCTAAGTACCACCTTGTCATAATCCCTATTATCACACGATATTTTGGTCATGGATAAGGCATGAGAAAGTCATCCTTTAATCCAAACCATAACATTCTCGATTCCTTGAGTTAGTCCCATTTCCCTGTGTGGCCACACATTCCTTGGACAGACTCATCGAGGGGCCCAGTTAAATATCTCTCAACTTAATGAGGGAGAAAATTCCTTCTTGGTCAACCACATTCCTTAGCACGGCAGACAACTAAACCCATACCTAGCCTGTATGGCTAACCTGTTTCGGGCAACGTTGGACTAGGCCAAAGTTCAGCATCTACAACGCCGGAATAGTCAAGACCTCAGGTCTAAGGGCATCGTGACAGGTGTACAGGAGAGGCTAGCTCATGACTAAACCCATGCAGGACTCTCCGGGTCGGTCCAGCAACTTGTAACCCATTACATAATTGCACCATGACTCTCGAGAAGCATCACATGCGTGTATCTCTATACACCGAAGTCATGCTGGTCTTAGTTCATTCACGTTCCCACGTTAATAATCGACCAGGGACAATTTAGAATAATTATCACATAATTAATCAAGGATTGTTATCACAGTAAACATGCGAATAATATGATAATGACATAATTTATCATTCATAAATCAGTCAAACAATATGTCCATACATATAAAATAATTGGCCCTAGGGAACAATCTCCATCAAGCAATTCAAGAGATCCTCAATTGATCAAATACACAAGTGTATCTCTCAACTCACCAAGAAAAGGGGCATATCACTCAAATCAAATCAACAAGGCGAACTACCATAAGCTTGTAATGATTCTAAAATCTCCACTATGTATGCAATGGCACAAAAGATCAAGAGGTCTTTAAAAAGGTTGTAATGATGGAAAAGGCTAAAGTGGAAGAAAGAATAGTGAAAGCAAACAATGTAAGAAGGAAGAACTAAGCTAATAATTACTAGTCAATGAACTCCACAACTTAGCATCTAAAACATATCACTCTTAAAACAAACTTCAATCCTCAAACCAACCAAGAATTGCCCAAGCTTTCTTTATATATAAATATATCACAACTTGAGTCTTTGACTCTTTATTTGGCTAGCCATATACTTGCCTTAGCATCTTAAAAATCAACTCATCTTTTACTCTGAAGCTTACAAGGCACTTCTCTCTTCTTTTTTTTTATTTTTTATATATACTTCTTTTCTTTTTTTTTTACCATTATTTTTTTTCAAAACATGGCAATTCGAACCCATGAGGAGAGAAGCAAAAAGAAGAGTGCTAGACAAACAAGATGCTAAATTGAGAATTCAAAACCAAAACTAGAAAGCTTAGAAAATAAAGCTCAAAATGGGTAAGCAAAGGAGAATGATGAAAGGGGCTTGTGTATGGGATAGAAGGTGAGAAATGAATGCCTCTATCATATCAAAAATACCAATGCATATTAAGCTTTGACTAAGAATCTGAACAAGTTCTAGAGAAGCCCAGTCGATGGACTATAATGCACTCATACAAATGAAAGAATTCGAGCTCAATTAACTTCCAAAAAGGTAAATCAAGGGCAAAAGCACTCAATCTGATCAAGAGAGGGGTTGATCAGTCCAAATATGAACAAGTTATTTGGCCTTCTTTTAATGTGTTTATAATAATAATATATTATAATTTGACCAATTAATATGCTAAGGGCTGCACCAAGGTATGGAATAATAAAGTGGACAAAATAGGTTAATTAGCGTTTATTTATTGTATTTTATAGATAAGTGCTATTTAACGGGTTTTTAGTGTTTTAGACATCCAAACAGGGTTCAACCAAAGGGAATCATATAGAATCAACGAGAAGATATCAAATCGCACAAGATATCCTTGCGCCGCCGACGCAAAATAGGAATTCTCGCGGCGCAGGACTCTTAGAAGAGTATGACATCAACAAGTAAGCTTCAGCGCAATATTGTGTTGCGCCGTCTCTTGAGCCAACGGCTCAAGAGGGAAATCTTGCAGCGCAGATTAATTCAAAGCATGGAAGTATATTTTGGACGACAAGGATTCAAGATACAAAGATATAATCGAAATATCGCAGATATTTCGGTGCGCCATCAAGTTGGGCTGCCGACGCAGACGACGATCCAAGTCCAAAATTGTTCCTTGACTTGCGGATCAAGCATACTTCTCAAGACTATAAATGTTGGGAATCCTGGGCGCCTAATGTTGGGAATTGTAGGCGCCTAACGCAGCGGAAGCAAATATAAA
>QANZ01046148.1:0-30983 GCA_003254925.1 Chamaecrista fasciculata
AAGTCTGAATTGTCAAGAAGGAGTTCTTGAAATTCAGAGGTCTGTAGTTTGGTCCCAGGAATTCTTTTGAGAAAAGAATTTGGAGGCTAGCACCTCGGTGGTCAAAGAAACTGTTCGTGTGGATTACTGGCAGAGGGAGAACTCTGGGAGTGGATCCGTGGAACTCGCCCCGTACAACCTGCGTTTGAAACTCTGAGGTATAACACTAACCAAAAGTTTTAAATTCTACTAGCGGATCCGTTCGGGAATCATAGGACCTAGGCGTTTTATTTAAATTTTATTTTTGCTTCCGCTGCCTTAGGCGCCTAGGATTCCCAACAAGTTATGCATCCCAATTTCAACTTGCACACTAAAAGTCTCCTCAACACATTGTTGTTGTTCTTCTTCTTGTTCTTTCAAGCATTCAATGAAGTTGAACAACAGATCATCGCTAGGAGAAGAAGGTGAAGGAGTAGTGACAGGAGAAGGCATATCATCGATGACAATAATTTCATCTTCATCTTCATTGTCCTCCTCAATTGATGCATGGCTCATGCACCGTATCTTGTTGCTCACTCAAGCCTTGAGCAGGTTCTAAAATTAAATCTTGTAGATGTTGCTCCTTTAATCTCTTAAGCTGAGAATGAGTGGACTCCACTGCTTGCTTAGGAGGTAGCATAAGGTCATCCACAGATTTCTCTAGAGATGAGTAACTTTCACTCATAGCTTTATATTCATGAGTTAAACGCTGAAGCATCTGTTGCATTTCAGCAACCTCTGAGTTCATCTCCACCATACCATTCGCAAAGACTTGTGAAATATCATCAACATTCGACAATGGTGAGGGGTGGAATGAATTTGTCATGGATGAGAGGTTGGGTTTTTCAAAATGACTTGGGGAATCCCACTGATAATTGGGAGCTCCATAATTGTACGCTTCATCCCTTTGGAAATTTTGTTGACAAGTCCATCCAAAATTGGTGTTGAAAGAATGATTACCCACTTGAGGATGTCCCAAAAATTGTGGATTTGAAATTGGGAGAACTCCATGAAAGTGATAACAATCACTAGCCACATGCATGCTTGATCTGCAAAATGAGCAAGGAAGTATGAACATGTCATGTGGTTGTGGTCTAGGTGGAATCGGTGGAGCTTCTCTATATTGCATTGGGTAACCATTGTTCATGTGAAAAGAAGAATAAGATTGACAATGAGAAGAATCATAAGACCCATAAAAAAAATTATAAGAATTATAAGGGTCATAGGGAGAAGGATGTCTTTTATCCATTCAAACACAATTTACAAAGATAAGACAATAAAAGCTTCTCCTACTTCCTTTCATCACCTAAAAAGATGACAAACAACCTGAATTTTTATCTTTTATAGTTCCTAAGACAAGAAAAGAATGAAAGAACGAAAATGCAAGAAAAATTAGAAAGACTGGGCACCTCGCCACTTAGCTCGCCACCAGAGTGTGGCAGTGAGGTAGGCGGTGAACTCAGAAAAAGTGCCCTGTACACCAGAAAATGCAAAAACAGTGCAGAAAATGGCTATTTAAGATGTTTCCAACAAGTTCGAGCCTCAAAAGTGCAGCAAAGATGACTATCAAATGGTTAAAACTCAATGAAATTCAATTTTAAAGCTCAAAGAAACAACATTTAACTTGGAATTCAAGCCAAAATTCATGCACTAAGAACAAACACTACAAAAAATTATCTAAAGACTCAAGTATAGAATGTGTGATGTTCTAAGAAACAACTAAAGAAACTAAGCACAAACTACAGAGATACAAAAACTAAAAATTATACAAACAAACAAAACAAAGACAAACAAGAGAAATTCCCTACAAAGCACGCACGAAAATAAACCCGATTCGAAAAATCTAGCACAATTCACCAAAGAACCAAAAGTGGTTCCCCGGCAACGGCGCCAAATTTGACCGCACCCGTCGTAAGGTGGCCAAATAACCGAAATAAATGCACTATAGAGGTGCAATCCGGGTCATATCTCATGAGGAACCGCTTGCAAATGTTCAATAATGAATTATAAAAGAATTAACTAATCGGGTTAAGAAACAAGACATTTTATCAAATACTTGGTGTGCAAGAAAACTAAAGATTATAAAACTAAAATGTTTTTGTGATTTTTAATTATAAAATTAAACTAAAAAGATAATAAAGATACTTATTGATGAAAACACCCAACGGAGGGATTGAATTCGGCCTTCCTAGCTTACAAAGATCGGAGTAGTTACTTCACAAACCATTTACTAAAGTTGTCCAACTATCGTTAAACATAGCAATTAACTCAATTATAACCATAACCAAGATAATCACTCTAATAAAGCTAATGGTGAGATAAAATAATGGATCCAGGTAACTCTATAACTCAGACCAAGTTATCACGGAGAAATTTATCTCAATTACTAGTCAAACAAACTACAACGTATTCGAACGGATCGTAACTAAGATAAATAACAATCAATATATATCAGAATCCATAATCCAATCTCAAATTCATAGTCAATATCAGAATAGCAAGTTCTCTAAACAAGAATAAACTCAAATCCTAATATATAACTACGAAAAGTGTAAAGCAAAACTCCCTAATTGAAGAACCAAGCTCAGGCCTCCTCCTCCGGGTACGGAATCTAGCTACTCATAGAGAGGAATTCAGCTTCACCAAGCCTCCTAGCCTCCAAGATAGTCATTGATGAAGGTGGGAGATGAGAGAAAATGGAGAAGATGATGGAGAGTGTGTTTTTAGAGACTTAAATTAGGTCAATTTTTGAGTCCTACGATGCATGGGTCGGGTCTGGATAGGGACCAAATTGATTGGGCTTCGAAATCCCAATTTTGGGCAAATTCGCGATTCTTGCCGCGAAAACCGCCGCGGGCAAGGCCGCGGCGAGTTTTCCAGCACCCACAAAAATATGTGCGTTTCAATTCCCACTTGCTCCCCTTCAATCTCCGGCCTCTTGCACTTGATTCTCACGAGATTTAGCTCCTTTAAAACTGCAATTGCAACATGAAAATGTGTAATATCTCAAGCCAAAAAGATTAAATACAAATCAATGATCATAACCCGAGAAAACTACACTTTTAGACAATAAAAGGACCAATTTGCAATTGTTAACTAGAAACTCTAATTATCATATCTAGAGGCTAAAACCACTCTAATACGCTTCTAAAACATTATAAAACACAATGAAAAGCCTCTAAATGACATGGTATGAATTGGTCCGATCACACACCTTCAAATATTTGGACATCAAAGCCTTTTATAAACAGCCAGATCATATATTCAAAAATAATTGCATCCACCACGGGAGAATTAAACTTCTTAAAATAAATTTTTAGTCTTTATATCTCAAAATTTCAATTTGCTCGTTCCTTTTCGCACAAAGACTTATTTATATTCAACTGGTTGTACACCATCATGTCTGTGGACTTCAAGTCCAAAAATTTCCACATTTCTCGAGTGAGTTTTACTCTTCTTGGATCATTTCTTTTCAATTTGGCCAATTTTTAACGTCGACATTCTTCGACGAATTGTTATTCATGATCCTCAATGTTTTATAATTTGTAATTTGTAGCGCTACATTTAATGTAAATACTTTGTCGACAATATCTTCATGTCGGTTCCATACTTTGGCAATAATAAACATATTGAGATCTCATTATTTTCTTCACTTTCAAGTACCTGAATCATTTACGGAGATTTTTCATTCATTATGCCTTCATATATTTCCTCGATTCAACCATCTTTTTCAGATGCTCCTTTTATTTTTGAGGATTCTTATCTCTGGAACCGATTAGTCCCTTCAGGGACTTCAATATATATTGGAGCATTTTCAGCTGGAAAATCTGTCTTCATCATTTTTATGGGTCAGTGAATGCATTTTGCAATATATTTACAATATTCTTCAAATAAATTATTCTTTGAAGTTCAAGTTCACATGAGGATCAAACGAATATAATAACCATGCATTCATTGTAATTCATTTTTCCAGCTATTTTCTTTTTCCCCCTAATGTTGAAAAATTAATTTCATTGACAAATCATGTCATGAACTATCTCCCTTCAGGAGTTTAAAATATTTAATAATTGAGCGGGATCCATACCCAACTTATATTCTCAATTTTCGTTGGGGCCCATTCAGATTCACATGGTGGAGCAATATAAATCCAGCACCCAAATAATTCATATATGAAAAATATTCGGCTCTTGACCCAAAGCCAATAACATAGGGGAGAATTTACGATACGTTGTTAATTTAATGCGTACAAGCGCTGCATCATATAAATTGATATGTCCTCATCATGCATTTTATTATTCAACAAGACCATTTACCGTGTGGACATAAACAACATGATGTACCAAATTTATCTCAACTAGTATATAATAGCCCTTTTAAAACTTGGGATATAAATTCACCAGCATTATCAAATATTCTTAATAGAATAATCCAAAACTTGAGCTCAATCTTTTTATTTGAACAAAGTGGATCGACATATCCACAAGGTGGCACTTCAGGTCCACAATTTTTTTATGAACGCGTTCAAGAATTCCAAGGGATCAAATCCCAACTTTTGCTGGTAATGGTCTTAAAACCAATTTGCTTTGAGAACGTGCAGCATAATAACTCATTATATACAAGAAACCTATGGTTCTTTAATAGACATTAATTTGAGTTCGCATTATTCTTGAACCGGGATGGTCTAACCGGTTATACAAAATTATAAACGTATCCTTTAAATTAATGAACTTCTGGTTCATTACTCCTTTAAATTAATGAACCGCTAGATCATTACAACATATGTCAAGGAACTTCTGGTTCATTACAACACATGTTGTAATTGTACTAATACAAATATAGTACAAATTGAAGGTTTCTTCTGGAGCATACGATCACATGCCCGATATTATATTTACTTTTTCCTCCATAACATTTTTCTTTCCTTCAGGAAAGCTTGATATATTCAACAAGATATTTGATCGTATGACATACAATATGATGGATGCATAATTTATACTCAAACAAGAAATCATATAAAGATAGATGAAAAGGATGAAAGAAATAAAAGAATACATTATTAACATATAAATTGTTAACCAAATTAAAAATGGATAATAGATTATATATATATATAATTCAAAGAAATAAATGAGATAAATAAATTAAATAAAATGGATTTTATTTTCCGGAAACTATCTCATATTTAGTTCATCATGAACCATTTCATATTCAGTTCTTCAGGAACCATATCATATTTAGTTCTTTAGGAACTATCTCATATTCATTGAGATACCAAGATGTAAGAACTCATTCATGTCATATACTCAAATTTTCCTTGAGTTTATTGATGTCATACTTTAATAGTATCCAAATTCTAAACCACTACAGGGTTAAGTCAAGAAATACAATCTTGTTAATATGAGAATCTCACTCTTCTAGAGTATATTTTATTACTCTTCCAAAGTATCTTTGTGAGATTTTTCAATTCTCTTTCTTTTAAAGAAAATTAATCATTATCAAAATAAATGTACTCTGAACTTCAGGTTCACTTGCCAAAATAAATCAATGATAGTTCATTTAATAATTGACATATTGTCACTCTCGTCTCTTTTAGAGACTCAATATCAATAATTTTGATATATCAAACACCGTCTCTACTGGAGATTCTATCTCAATGATTTTTGACATATCAAACACCTCACAAGATAAATTGTGATCATATATCAAATCTAAAAATACATCAATCAATCCACATTTAAAATAAAAACATTTATTTTGATATAGGTCTTCATGTCTATCAAATATTTAAATTGATGTTAGTCTTCAAGACTATTGACAAATATTTTTATTAACAACACCGTAATTGCTATTAGCAATTGGTCAAAATATATTTCTATTCGCCTTCAAGGTTATTAATTTTTATTTGACTATTAGCCTTTATGGATGATATCACACAGCTTCAATAGCCAAACCATTGCCTTCAAGGCATTATTAGATCATTTCAATAGTCAAACTATTAGCCTTTAGGGTTGATATTAGACAACTTCAATAGTCAAAATCTATTAGCCTTCAAGTATAATATTAAACAGCTTCAATAGCCAAAGTCTATTAGCCTTCGGGGCTGATATTAGACAGTTTCAATAGCTAGAGTTTATTAGCCATCAAGGGTGATATTATACAGCTTCAATAGCCAAAGAACCAAACTATTGCCCTTGATAAATTATCAATATGTGCAATAACCTTTAAATGCACTAATCTTTGGTAAGAATACAATAATTGGTTCAACCTTATTGAATCAAAACATAATATGCCTTCAAGTCATTTACTTAATCATATGAAACTGCAATTACATGTGACTTAGTCACTTTATTTAATCATATGAAAACTTAATCATATGAAGTTTAATTTCAGGCTATACGAAACATTTCCAAATCGTAAGAAAACGACCACAATAATAAACTTATAAAATATATTATGATAATGATAAACAATCGACTATAAAATTTTCTTACCTTTAGTAAGTTAACAAGAAAGCTTGAAAGATAATTAACTTACCTCTTTAAAAGAGATTATTCATACTTAGTTACCAAAAACTCACCGATAAAGACTCATGTTTAGTTACCAAAGACTCAAATGAATAGAGATCCATGAACAGATGTCGAAAGCTTGAATGATGAGTAGACAAGTGCACAAATGCCAAAAACTCAAACCGGTAGAGGATTGTGCTGATAACGTGTTATAAAATATAAGAAATTAGGATATTCAAAGTAGAAAAAAAAATAGGAGGGGAAAGTGATTCTTATTATTCAACTGATATCATTTAATTTACATCAACACCTAAAGCCTCTATTTATAGGTTAAAGGATATGAAATGGGGGATGTGTGTAATTCAATACAAATAATGAAGAGATAGACTTATATTAATGTATACGAGAAACTAAATATGATAAACATGATTGCAGAGAAAACTTCAAACTTCTATACACGGAGAATATCAAAAGTCCATTGTGGATATTCACAAACATTATTATTCATAACACGATACTCTTAAAATGTCTTTTGTTAAATCAATTTATTATTTCTCTCTATCTCTCTCCTATCTCATTTAAAATTAAAAAAAATGGAGGAAAATTATTGATATATTACCATACACAAGTTTTTTAATGATGAGGAATAGAGATTGATCTAACTATGGGTTTTTTTAAAGTATTACCCCAAAAAAAATTAAGCCAATAATAAAGGTATTTTTGCCATTTAAAATGATGAAATAATTTAATGCAAAGGGTCATGTTTATTCAATTTTTTAATCTCTATATATTGTTATTTTAATGCTTTATTAATCCAAAGACATTGATCGATAAACCCCTGTACATGTTGCATTGATTAATTATATGCACTTCTAATTCAGTAAATTAAGTTGTCATTTTTAGTTGCAAAATTATGATCACAATTTGGTTTTATGTATACCAACCTACATTATAATATGTCGATCGCATTAAACTTTAGATTTATATATATATATATATATGTATATATATATTACAATTAGTCGTTAATCATTAGTTAGTGGGTTATTGTTAATACTTAATATGATGTTGGCAAGTAGTAATAAGTGGCTTGGTGTCGTTTAAAAAAAGTCTCAAATTTAATACATTGTGAATATAATTATTCATATTAAAAGATTTTTCTATTATTATATGCGCGATTCGAGTCAAATCCAAATTAAATAGTTTAGACAAAATCTCATATAGAAGATGGACAACCAAAAAAAATGCATGGTTAAACTGTGGGAATAATCTAACTATTTCATGAGCATTGAGAATATTATCACTGCATTGAGAATATTACAAATCATCCACTGCTAGTTTAATCTTCATTTCTCTGTACCACATGAATATTGTATTTCTTCTCTCTGCTTACTGATGGTGTCCTAATTTTTTTTTGGTTAAAAATTAGTGGCCTAATTCAATTCAGTGTGCTGCCAAATACGGAGATTCATCCATAATTAAATATTTCTGAGATTCAAGAGGCAAATGGATCGAGCTGGTCAGCAAGTGTGACTGATGATTGATTGGATTAATAATTTTCTTCTAAGCTTAAATTGAGCTTGAAAATACAATTTATAAGTTAGGTCTTGTTACTTTACAAAATAAAATAATTATGGTAGCAATGCATTGCAAGAGATATATAATAAACCAAATTAATATATTTGAAATTAATAGCTACTAATATATAAAGTTTATACTTGCAAAATATTATTTAATTTGGAATCCTTGGCTAAGATAACGATCTCATATAATTTAGAGCTTTTGGAATGTATTTCATAATCTTCATTTCTATATATATATATATATATATATATCTACATATATATAATTGTTAAATGAAAAAAGTTAATTATATGGGATGCATGTGAATATTAAACGAATTGAAGCTCATATAGACTAATGATAATTAGGGTTAATTATGGTGAGTGACGCGTGAAAGTAAACAAATATAAAAGGACATGGAAGTTTCACAAATAGATTTGATAAATGATGAAGGGAGAAGAAATTATGACATAATGTTGAATTATGACAATTATTAGAATGAAGAGATTAATTGGCTCAAGTATACTGAAATCACACCGTTTTTTTTTTTTTTTTGGGTAAGATTGAAATCACCGTTTTGGTAAAGACACTCAAGTAAAATCAATAATGATGACTAAATAAAAAAATTAAACTAGGTTTGTCATTAGCAAAACTAGGTTTGGATTAATGGACGAAAGCACTAGGACGTGATGATTTCGTGAGCATACTCAAGGAACACTACATGCATGGTGAAAAGGATAGTTTTTTAACATGATCGATTTCTGAGAATTGCTCTAATAATTAATAATATTTGGTTATAGATAAAACCAGTTGATCGAGCATATATATAGCATTTATTCTTGAGGATTAATTTGTAATTGATCAACTGTTTAATTATTTGTTTTGATTCTAAAAGCAAATTAAAGTATATGTTTTTAGGCCAAAAAAACAAATTCAAGTATATGTTTGAAATAAATTTATAATGCAGAAGAGAGATACTTTTTAATTTTCACAATTATATTCAGATACAGTAAATTAAAAAGATGTTTTTCAAACGTTATATCAATTTTAAGTCGAATGTGTAACCAAAAAAAAAAGACGAATGTACTTTTTTCAGAAAAGAAAGTCATAGTTAATGAGTGTAATGACACAAAACTCGAGAAAAATTAGTGCAACCTTCTCTTAAACTTAAGCAATTCAACGATTGTTTTGTCCCTAGCTATAGCTCAACATCCGCTATTTTAATTTGATCCACAAGCTGTACTACAAATATATATTGTTTTAATATGAACAATTCTATTATACATAATTAACTCTAAGGATTACTATTGGAATTATTAGAAATATTAAGATTGATTGTTTAATCTTAAAATTTATATCAAATTAATATCACAAAAGCATTTCAAATCTGAACCAGAGATTGCTGGTTTGGAAGGATTCAAGTATAGAAATGTTATATAGGCTTTAGGCATTGGATATAGATAACTGAATTAAGAATACATTATGCATATCACATGGTCGTTTGTCAGCTGAAAGACGAGATACAAGTGATGTACTATTGAGAGTATTCACCAAACAAACAAGGATATAAATCTGAACTGTTTTAGACTCAGTCCGCAAATTCAGCTAAGGAATTTTGAAATAAATAGACACAAGTTGTCTCCTTCTATTTGGAGTTATAGTTTGCAACATATATCCATTATTGACCCCCAAATGTTTATGTTCTGTATCGATCTGTACTAGTGTTTTTTTTTATTGCCAAATTTACTCTGTATTAATTGCATGTGTATATATTTTGCATATGCTTCCTCTTATCTAAGAAATAATTAAGGAATGGCCGATGAAGCTATATATAGATAGGTATATTTTCCAACACAAATATATATTCTGAAAGGTCAATTATATTAAAGGCAGATCGATATATTACTAACATTTAAACCTCAATTAATAAAGTGTTGCTATTGTGGGGGTAAAGTGAAATTGTGTGTTGAAAACGTAACGCATATTGATGATGGAGGCAGAAGTAGGAGATGATGATTATATATATGTTGAGGAGCAAGAACATGAATATGAGGAAACAGTGTGTCCCTACTCCTACTGGGAAATGGAGATACTAGTTAAAAATTGCGTCTTTTCATGCATGAAACTTTTTTCTGTTTATTATTATTATTTTGGGACCGAGTGCTCTCGTTTTTTTAGCTGACAAGACCCCCAGATCAGTGATATATATTATATTATGAGAAACAAATATATATATATAGTAATAGTATCATTTCATATCATATCATTATGTGTACTCCTCTCACACTCACATGCATGTAAGATCAATGCATGGTCACATTCAACAGCAACAAAGACAGCTTCTGTGACATTATATGGCAGACCATACATTACCCACCCACCTCCATCGCTCTATCATTCTATATCCAACTTTACACACACTACTCTTCTGTACCATCGTTTAAAAACATGCATGTAATTTAATTATATATGATTGATCAGTGTTAATTACACTCATAATTCATAAACATTAGTCAATCTCTTGTAAAAAATCATGAATTCAAGTAATCAAGTTCAGATTCTTGTTGAAGAAAATGTTCACATTTAGTGGTAAAGTGTCTTAACAAAATTAATTTTAACTCAAGATACATATCTATAGAAAAAATAATTACACTCCTTTGATGCAATTATATATTTGATGGCGAGGCCGCGAGGGATATAATCCAAATTTCGTTATATAAATATATTATTACATCTTTTTTATATTATGATTTTTAAATAAAAATATAAAATAGTTTAAACTATTTTCCTTTCTCTTTTTTCTTTTTTGTTTGCAAATTTAATCTAAGCAACAGGAGGCCATTATGACCTTCAATATATATATATATATATGAAGGTCCAAATTAAAGAATATTTAAATCAATAATTTAGTGTTTATATATATTATCGATTTATAATTCATTATTGTAGCTAAATTAGTCATAAAAAAATTAACGAAATTTAGCAATTAATTACTTACACATAAACATCTAAAAAAAAATGAAATGAATTCAAAGTATGTTTACTACTTTTCCATTTCTTTTTGTCTAAAGCTGCAAATTTAGATCATGACTTCATGAGTCACAAAGCATAATATTACTTACACATTATGTGTAATGGGAGCAAAAACAATCAATGTGAAATCTTCACGTTGCAACGTGTGGTGAAATATATACTTCATGGAAGCAAGAGTTTCACGGGCCACAAGCTCAAAAATTGAGGATTGGTAATATATAGGACACATGGTTTGATAAACTCATAATATCGATATTCTTGATGACTAAATTTTGATTATTGAATTTTAATTAATTTTATTTTTATTAATTGATTCTTTTGATAATGACAAAAATGTCCTGAATTTTAAATTTATGTTTAGTAGTGTTCTCATATCAGTTCTCACATGTCTATGTTTTTACCACGGTACTTTTTTCTACATCTTTTTTTAGTTGGCAAAAAGTAAATTATTACATGTTTCCTGCGCCATCTTGTTTACTGCATAGAGAAGAGAAAAACTATTTTCTACATCTTTTGTACTTGCAGGAATTGCAAAAAGTGATCCGATACTTGAAGCTGCTGACTTTTCCTGCTGAGCAAATTAAAATCAGAGGAAGAGGAGGTTGAGCTGATATAAAAGTAAAATAATAATAATAATAATAATAATAATAATAATAATAATTATTATCATAAGACCAAGAGCTGAAATTTGGACAAGACTTACATGCATTTCCTTATATGTTTGTTATAAGGTTTCCGAATCAAAATATTATACGTGATAAATTTATTTTGCATGATCAATCATGATAGAGAGAGAGAGAGAGTATTGTTAGGATCAAGCGCTCACCACTAGACCAAAAGCTATAGCTGTTAGCAAAGACGCAACTCTATTTCCTTAACCTACAGTAGAGCGCACACCCAAGCGTCATGGTTCGACTATGACTTGGCCCTATACCTGGGCCTCCATCATAGGACAATTGATGTCACACCTTGGCTAACAAATATTAAATACAATTTTTTGCACAACCAATAATTGAAAAGATAGAAGATAATTAAAGCTTATGATTGGAGGAACCTTGTAACAAATATATAAGGAGTATATATAAATTTTTTTCTTGAAATTCTGCTTTCCAAAGATGAAGAGCGCCAAGGAAAGTTCATAAACTATCCTGGATTGTTGAAGCGTCACCTACCTCCAATGGCTACTTCTTAATAATGTGCCTATATGAAACTAAGATACTGCTTGTGCTACCAATTTTCTCACTACAAAAAAAGCGGCATTTAGTGGCGGTTTTTTTTACATTTAGTGGCGGTTTAAACCGCCACTAAATATAATACCAGCGGTTCTGAAAACCGTCGGCATCGGCAGCGTCGCAATCATTTNTCTGTGGTCTGTACTCTGTACACTGGTATATATATGAAAGAATATCTGAATGATAATGAAAGAATCATAAGGAATCATGCGAGTACCCAGCCAAAATCGAAGACAAGAAGCTCCATTGTTGATCATTCTGTGGTAATGGAAAAATAGCCTAGAAACAACCCTTAATGCATACAATAAAGAGGAACAGTAACAGATTCAGCTAATCAAAACAGAAAACAAGAGGCAAAACGAGCTAGTTAGCAGGTCTAACATTCTACCAGCTACTGACCACAAAACTCATGCATTGGCTGAGGAATTCACAGAACTACAGAATCTTATAATACTCATCTTCCTTCACACATACTAGACACTTCATAAGCACCCACAAAGGGACTAAAAAGTTACTAAAAAACCAAGATATATTGAATCAGGGACTAAAATACAAAGGGACTAAAAAGTTACTAAAAAACCAAGATATATTGAATCAGGGACTAAAATAGAAATACAACAAGGACTAAAACAGAATTTGCAGCAGGGACTAAAACAGAATTTGCAGCAGGGACTAAAACAGAATTTGCAGTAGGGACTAAAACATATATATAAATAGTAGCTGATCTACTAACTAAATTAAATTAAAGAAAGCAGCAGTATATATTTTCATCTATATAGAGATAGAGTAGTAATAAAATTAAATTAAAAACCAATGAGAGGGTGGAGTGATATATATATATATATATACGGCCAGATAGAAAGATATACAGAAGAAAGTAATTAATAAAGAGAAGTACAAATAAGTTGAAGCAAAAAAAAAAACTACATGGTCATCATCATAATCAACATCAAGAACATGCATGAGATGGAATAGATAAGAAAGAAATGAAAAGAAATAGATGATGATATAATTCCAAAAGTATATTAATAAAAGCATCCATAACTCCAAAACAGAAGTCAAATATTAATAAAAGGACTAGAACACAGCCCTTTGATTCATTCACATAAAGAAAATGACCCCAAACCAATGAATACAGAGCAAACAACCAGAAAAATTCACCAAAAGAAAATAACTAAGATAGAAAAATTTTATGCTTCCTTCTACTAAGAAAACAACCAGATCATAAGTGTCTCAATTTAGTCCCTAAAAGTTGGCCCACTTAACCCCACCCACTTCTGTTCATGTCAGTTGGGCTAGCCCATATTGGCAGCTCCTCTACCTCTACTCCTTTCTTCTGTTCTCTCTCAATTCAAATTCTCTCTTCTCTAGCCTTACATCAATAACTATCCTAATGATACCAAGTTTTTAATCCTACAAGGAAACTGAAAATTGAGTAACAAAACCCTAGGTCTACAAGTCTTTATTCAAACCCATAATTTTCCCAAATGATCAATGACAACTCTAATCCCCAAATTACAATCACATTGTTTCATAATAAAATGAAATAGTAAATTTATCTTCTCAGACAGCAATTGAGGTTACATAAAAGCCAAAATAAGATTGATCATTCAGCTAGATCAAGAAGTTGGATTATAGAAAGCAAAATACTCAACCAATTTTAATCATTTAATGGTAGAATCCAGGCATGATAAGTGCCCAAAAATACATATTCAACCAAAAATACATATTAAATATGTATATAAAACAACTTCTCTCGCTGTACCTCAAAAATATGTAAGTGTTTGGTGGCTGTTGAAACAATATCCCTTCCTAACCTAGCCTTGCAATTGTTCTTTAAAACTCCAAGAATAACTTCCAATTGAGATGCTGATCTTGAAACCTAACCCAACAAATCAACATGAAAGGTCAGAAAGCATGCGCTACACATTTAAAGTACCAAGCAGAATGTCCAGAATGAGAAATTACACTATCANCAACGGAAATAAAAATACATATTCTTGATGAAGCAATAAAAAATTATGCGCATTATTCTAACTGACATGGATGACAGAGCGAATTAACCCAGCTAATAAACGAAATTTTCTGTGATTATTTGATGGATGTCATAGTGCTGAACTCTTGCCCCAAACGTGGCACTTTAAAGATTAACATACAGAACAATACACCTAAAGAGTGAAAGGACTTAGAAGGTCAAGCTTATCATCAGCCTAGTTTAGAAACAAAATGCAATAAACAGACTGCCATTTCTTATTGCAGATACTGTTCTGATTGCCCGCAATAAGCACAGACATCAGAATATGTATCTTAAATTACAAATTATTGTTAAATGTCACAATCCAACATGCCCTTAACAAGAAAGTAGAAATCTTCTTTAATCTCTTTCCCTTGCATATCAAGAGAAAATTAACTAAATATGCAAAGGCAAAGGGCCCGTTATAATTATACCATAATTAGCACTGTGCTAGCATATTTAATGCAAACTATATCCAAAGTGCCACAAGATCGTGGGTTTTACTTGATGCATTTAAAAATTGCAAACATATATGAACATTTGAATTAAATGAGATAAAAATGTTGGTCAAAAATGGTTTGGCAACGAAAGGAACACTACACAGGAAATTGTATAGCATACTTCAACCCAGTTTCCTCGAATTATTTGAATTTTGACAACATAAAAACTTAACTGAAACAAATGCTAGCAAGTTCTGGCAATCATGTTTTCACTTTCCGCCCTTGTTCTGAAATCGGGTCCAAAGGAGACCAAAGATCATGACAAAAAGAACGTCGTACTCTCCAAATCCAAAATTTTTCAGGCATATTTCTTTCAAAAGTAAGATAGAATTGAAACAGGGTCTTTATGGAAGTCAAGTTTAATGGAAAATATCTTATTTCATGAAGGTTAGACAGTTCCTAACTAAAGCTTGTTTTCAATCAATACATTCAGCTGCAACAAAAATGAATTCCTCTGAAAATTTACACAAAAGATGGACGCTAACCTCCAAGTAATTACATCAAAGGAACAAGAAGAATTAAAAGCAGGTTTCTTTTTGGCTAAAATGCAGAAAACCCCATGAACTTTGATCACTATGCAAAAAACTCCCTCAAATTTTAAAAGTGATCTGCTCAAGTTTCAGTTTTGGTTAAATAACCCCTTTTTGTTAAAATTGTCATTGGGAAAATTTTCTTCATTGGCTACTGATACTACTAAAATGTACCAATAATCATAAAACTACCCAAAAAAAAAACAAGTTTTTAAAATAAGAGTCTAAACAAAAGGATTCTTTGTATTTTAACCTTTAAGAATTATTCAAGGAGTTTTCCATATTATAGCCTTTCTTTTTACCCTCGCAATTCCAGCCAAATGAATGAAGAGTTGAAGACTGAAGTAAAAAACCAAAACAAAAAAAAAAAAGAAAAAATTATATTAAGTTTCTTCTTTGCGAAGTCAAATAATCAAGAACCAGCTTTAGAGCAACCCAGAAAAGCACCAAACCACAAAAGAAAACACTTTCTTTAATCCCACTAGTAATGTCCTCGTACAAAGAAAAAAAAAACCCATGATTACCCACTCTTGAAGCAACAAAGAAACCGTTCACATTCTCCAATTCATCAAACCCATCATTATTACAATCAAACAGAAGTAATCAGCCATGGATTTAAAAAAGAAAAATCCAAAATTTAAGGGGTTGAGTGAGTGATCACTGATCAGCATGAAAATGCAAAAAAGAAGAGTAAAATGTAGAAAGTGAGACTAACCGAAGCAAAACAGAAGTCAAATATTAATAAAAGGACTAGAACACAGCCCTTTGATTCATTCACATAAAGAAAATGACCCCAAACCAATGAATACAGAGCAAACAACCAGAAAAATTCACCAAAAGAAAATAACTAAGATAGAAAAATTTTATGCTTCCTTCTACTAAGAAAACAACCAGATCATAAGTGTCTCAATTTAGTCCCTAAAAGTTGGCAAAATACTCAATATGGGGAGCCAATTCATACTATATTAGGCATTAGCCTAGTTACATTAAATATGTATATAAAACAACTGCTCTCGCTGTACCTCAAAAATATGTAAGTGTTTGGTGGCTGTTGAAACAATATCCCTTCCTAACCTAGCCTTGCAATAGTTCTTTAAAACTCCAAGAATAACTTCCAATTGAGATGCTGATCTTGAAACCTAACCCAACAAATCAACATGAAAGGTCAGAAAGCATGCGCTACACATTTAAAGTACCAAGCAGAATGTCCAGAATGAGAAATTACACTATCAACATTTATGGTCTCAGGAAAATCTAATTTGGAGACAAATAATGCAAGCATCTTGATTTGAAGCCAAATATACAATAGCAAAAGAAAATAAACAGTCGGAGGTTTAATGGTATACTTTTTACTATCTAGAAGACTAAAAATTTAACATGGTGATAGAACACCAAATCAGGAACAAACGCACCTCAAGTTAACTAAATTGCAATATAGTCAGGGGAGAAAAAAAGAGAAGAAAAAATGCAGAATTTAAACTACTAGGAATTTTATTTATGACATTACCAAAAAATAAACTCACTCATGAATGCAGAATCTACATGTTATCAAACAACAGATATCATTACCAAGACCAATCCTATAGTTCAGTTCAGATATCACTTAAGACAGCTATGAATGCAGGACATACAAACAAAATATTTTTCTCATTAAAACTCACTCAGGATTCAATTTTGACATTTACAGTATATTTTTCTCAATAGTTTTACTAACAATGCCTAAGCTCAACTACCTAACCTCACAAATAAACTGAAAAATCGCTAAGCACAAACAGCAAAAAATAGATGAACAAAGAACAGCGAGGGACACAATCGCTAAGCACAAACTACAAACGAACACTTAAAGAATCGACACTTACAGAATCGAGCGATGCAGTAAGGGCAGCGAGCGATGCTGTAGGAAATTTAGGATTTGGGCCGGACGAAATTTGGGGAAGAATCACGAGCGGAGTGAACAGACGAGCAAGGTCGAACAGAGAAAGAAGGATTGAAAAGAGGGATTGAGCAGCGCGACGAGCAAGGTCGAAATCGAAATCAACGAGCAAGGTCGAGCAAGCGAGCGACGAGAAACCAGCGAGCAAAGGTTGAAGGAAGGAGGGAATCGAAATCGACGAGAGGGGTTTAGGGATTTAGATGGAGGGAATTGTGTTTTCAGATGGAGGGAATTGAGTTTTGGGAAGGAGGGAAACGAAATCGTGTTTTCATCAGAGGAGATGCAAAGGGTTTTGGGGAATTTGCCACTGAACATGTTTCGGCGGTTTTCTAGAACCGCTGAAACATTGGTATTTTCCAGCGGTTCTTTAAAACCGCCGGGAGATGAGGGCCACTAATTATAAGGCTTTTTTGTAGTGTCTGAGCTATATAATGTTCTTCATCTAAGTTGTGTGCGATTGTTTAAGTGATTTTCTCTATTTATATGAGAACCGGCCAAAACCATTTGTTTCCTTGTTTGTGAGATTTAATTGTACGTAACATGTGTCTTGTATAGAATCATTTGTGGCTATCCTCCTTGTATGAGGTTTTATATGTTCTAATTGTTAGCTTTAGCATAACGTTGGGTTGAGTGGTTGATTATTGTATTTAGTGAAGCAAGAAAATCGTATGCGGTAATTTCTTGGGATAGGGTTAAGTTCATTTAATTTGTACATGGGTATTCCAATTATTGTAAAACTTTCTTGTTTTATGCATGAGAAATGAATATAGGATTAAATTTATTCTCAATCTAAATCACTATTGAAAATTATAAAGTTGAATAGGGAGGAATCTAACCTTGAGCTCACGATAAAAATGTTTGGTTGTTGGATGTCGACATCGGAACCTGAAAAGAGATCACAGGGGTTGTCCATGTGTTTCTTCTCCGATGCTTGAGTCAGTATGGAGTATTTTGAGTGAATAGGTTTAAGGAATAACTAGTGTCTTACCCTAGTTGTGTGATGCTTTGCTATTTATACCTCAAGAGTCCCAAGTCTAAGATTGTACGAGGTATGAGGTTGGTGAGTGATAAGCATGTGTATGGGAGGAACCAGCGCGTGGCCTAACGGTCAAATCCGATGTGTCAGGCTTTAGACGGTTAACGTTCGAATTGTCGCGTTGGGTAGTCATTATCTAGTAGGTGAAAGCATTAAATGTTATCCCTTTCATGCCTTTGGCGTGAGGCCCTTTAGTCATTTCAGGCACGTTTTCTTGATGAACGTATACTGTAGCTTGTACAGCTTTGTCTTCCCGAAGCTGCCTTGAGGATCTCCGCATTAAATGTTAGGATCACCGCATTTAATGCTCAGGGTCCTTATACTAGCTGTGGCGTGGCTCATTTCTTTGGTGTTGGCATGATCGCATGGGTGTGAGGCGTCTCCGGGGTTAGATTTGTCTTTTACTTATGTAAAAGGTATATATCATTTCTCCCTCTAGAAAAGGATGGGAATGACGCCCTTGGTGATGAGGGTATATATCACTTGTCCCTCCTGAAAAGGATGAGAATGAAGTCCTTAGCACCGTGGGCATATCAAATATAATTTCCAAACGAAGGTTGGCCCAATTGGTAAGGAGTCAACTCATAAGCTACAAGGTCGTAAGTTCGATTCCCGCTGTTGAAGTGATGGTCTTGTTAGTAGGCGATATGTAAGTATCTTTGTAAGCGCTCATAGAGCTTGAAAGCATGCACTGGCCTTAGTAAGCCCTCGGAGTCCAACTCACATAAACTTTCTCTTAAAAAAAATTCACTATAATTTGATGGTGGTAGGGTTTTCTCTGGCTACCTTGCTCTCTTTTTCTTTCTCTCTACTCCTGTAATTTAATAAATTAAGGTTTTCAAACTGTGTTTTAGAAACTAAGCTTTCTCATGAAGCAAATTTGAAAAAGAAT
Organism: Chamaecrista fasciculata; assembly: GCA_003254925.1. NCBI lineage: Eukaryota > Viridiplantae > Streptophyta > Magnoliopsida > Fabales > Fabaceae > Chamaecrista > Chamaecrista fasciculata. Next base: position 19,258 of record QANZ01046148.1, read on the forward strand.
TCCAGAAAGAATTTTTGTAAAACCAATTCACTACCCCTTCTTAGTTAATTTCTCATTAACAATTTTAGCTCATTTGTTCATAATACAAACTCATTAACAATAACACAACTATAGCCACAAAATATAATTATATATATATATATACTATCATAACTGATGGGGACCTACGATCGTCCTTAATTAGTTGGCAAACTTGAGAACAATTGCATGGTTGGCTGGTTTAGGGTCCACCTTCTTTCTAGTAAATTATAATGGATTCACGTAAAAGTATGACGACGACCCAATGTCATATAGATAAGGTATTGCACCCTTAAGCCACTCTTCTCTTTTTTAGTTCTCCGACTTCAATTTTAATTACTTGACCGATCGTTATATATAGATGAGCTTTCAAAAAACCATATCTTCCTTTATCTATAACTTTTCTTATAGAGTTACTATCGAGACACTCGATAAAGACTTCCAATCTTGTCAAGAAGTGAGAGTTATAAAAGCTCTGCATGCACCAAGTGGTTACCAATTATTTCATTACAATACCATATTAATTATACCAATAATATGCTATTGCTGATTTAGACGTACGAGTTTTGTATATATAGGGGCACACATCTCCCCTTCAGAATTGATTTGAAGAAATCAATTAGCAGCTTATTTACGCATGCATGAATCTCATGTAAAACTACAAGTCAACAACTAATAATGAACAAAATATATAGAATTAAGTTTATCTTTAATAAAGTCAATTTTTATAATTGCTACTTTCAACAAAACAAATTATGTACGTCCTAAATTCGTTATATATTCTTTTCCATCATACATACAATAATACCATGTAGGACAACACAGATATGATTAAAAAAACTGTAGTGAGTAAAAAAATCAAAGAGTAATCAATTATTTGAACAAGGACTCATTGTAATAGTGGTAAAGTTTTCTCAATAAAACTATTTCTAACAAGAATCAAATTCAAGATGTTACATGATAATAGGGTACTAGACCGCTTATTAATAAAGACACATTTACTATCTTTAAAGGAACTAATGATAATGAAACATTTGACCAATACCTTTGCAAAGACCGACTCCTTTCTTTAAAGTGTCCTTCCCCGAAATCCCTAACAGAAGACCACATATCTCATTGGGCTCCTTACCCTAATTAAGAGGACACCCCAAACTTGCTCTTGATACTCCAAGGGCGTCCTCTTCACGGGAGGGCATCCTACCAAAGGACAAAGTACGAAGCTTCAAGGTAGGATGTCCTTAATAGCCCAAACATCCTACATTGTCAACTTGATCAATGCTAGTATCTACAATTAATACGAAGTTTGAGAAGCTCAGCACTAGAATCTTAGAATATAACTTTGAAGATTCTCAAATTCTACAATTAAGGGATCAAAATATCAAGAGAATCCCCTAGCGTAAGTCTAGTAGATCTTCAGCGAATTCATCAATCTTTTATATATATATATATATATTTATATATCTTATATTATATGGTTCCACCCCATTCTGGTCGTCCATATTCTAAAACTATAGTACAAAATTAATAATAAGAGGAAAATTATTATTTGATCCCTTCTTTTTTATTGAGTTAACGATTTAGTCCCTCATTTATTTTACATACATATTTACGTGCCCGTTAGGCCACGGAAAGTCTCTAGTATATATATATATATTCCCAAAACTCTAATTAAGAGCTCCTAGCTGAACCTGATTTATCATTACATATAAAAATTGAAATACTTAATATACTCTAATTAACCAATTACATGTTAATAATTTATCTTATAATATTTTTTATAAAGAACAATAGAACATAATCGATCAATATACAAATAGATCGATCACATGCAAGCGTGGGTGGCTAAGGCTTAGCTAGCTAGTTGCTTCTAACCAAAAAGGTGGACAAAATGGAAATGAATATTAAACTAAAGTAGTAGGGTTATTCATCATTTGAGTAACTTGGCGTATTCGGAAAATTTCTAATTTCTTGAACACTCTGCATGCATGTATGAGTCATGCACCCACCTACTTTCGTATTTTTATTTCTATTTTCTGAAAGCATCCACGTCCCCTTGGGCCTCTTCGATCTCTTGTCTCTGGCTTTATTAGGACACTCATCCAATTCCAACTAATTTATTAATTAAAAAAATTGTCATTTGTGATTTGTGTAGATGAATCCGAAACCAACCTATTTCGTACTCTTCGTCAAATTATTTTTAAAATTATAAAATATAAATCAGATCATAAAAGTATTGCAAATAATATGTTAGAAGGCTTAACTCACACTCAAAAGAACTTTCAATTAGAGAGAGTTGTCTCAATAAGAACTTTCAATTAGAGAGGATTGTCTCAATATATATAGTTAGACTCGTTTAATTAAATAATATGAAACTTTAACACGTCTCCCTCACACGCTATATAGAAGTGTGAAGCGAACGGGTTATCCTTAGGACATTCCATAGTAAGGCTCATCCATCTACACATGTCCAAATCAGACTCTAATACTATATTAGAAGGCATAACTCACCCTAAAAAAAATCTCAAAGGAGATGGTTGTCTCATTATATATATATATATATATATATAATTAGAATGCCTTTTAACTAAGCGATGTAGGACTTCAACTAATAAATAATTATGTTTGATACATTTTAAATTAAAGTAATGAAAATAGTAAAAAAAAAAGTAATTTAAGTTTATATTCTTTTTCTATAATAAATTTTATATTTAATTAATAATTTTGAGAGTCTCACAATTACAAGATTTTACTGTGTAGTATATATATAGTAATATAGAATTGTAATATTATATATATATATATATATATCATTTTTTTTGTATCATATAAAATAAAGTATAGGATAAAAGAATATCACCAGCTGAAACATTATATGATCATGAGTATTATATATATATATAATTAACATACATACCCATTGAGTGTGGGCCTATATTGCCTTTATATTATGATGCATGCATGGTGTTGGTGTAGCACATATTGACAAATTAAATCACCATCTTTGGGCCATTTAATTTGATCAAGTGGCAAGCAAATTAAAACTCCAATTTAGCAGTGAGTGATGAAAAAAAAAATCATCATCTTCAGCCTTTTGTTACAGCCTATAGGCCATTATAACTCATAATAATCAATCTGTACCTAAAATTGTCATCACTCACTGCAAAATGGAAGTTTCAATTTGCTTCCCACTTGATCAAATTAAATGACCCATTTAGTCACTTGAGTCATTAATTAATTAATAAGACACTAGTTTGCTAAAGGGATTAAATATTAATTAACATTTTTACCCAGTTTTGGTGAATGCATGATTATTAGCATTTATTGAATTATTGGTAACATGGCACTTCATTGGACTCTGTGATTAAATTAACTTTGAGGTTGCATATGATCATGATGTTTTTAATTAAAAATGAATTTTGCATATTCCTATATTCCCTGTGATTCTGATTCAGCAAAATAGGTGCTCATTGAACTGTATTTGTGAATAATTTCATGCATGCATATGCTCAAAATTGTCGCTTACCATATACGACGCACCACTTCTTTGTAAAACTTTGTAATTGTATAGCTCTTTTTTTTTCTGTTTTTTCATGGCTGCATATAATATTAATATATATATATATATATTAACTTCTATATATGTCTGATCTGATCATATTTTATCATACATTTTAGTGATATTTTAAGGTATTTTATATTCATTTGGGATTCAATTGCTTATCTTTATGTCCTTTTATGATAAAATATAATGCCTTGAGGTTTCATGTTTATTTGGATAATATTGTGACTAATAGCGTGATTTTTTTCGGGTTTAATCTTTATTATTTGTTTGACCCTTTTTATTCTGAGAATTCGCATATTTTCTCGATGTCTTGATAGGTTTAAAAGGAAGTCCAAAGCATTGGAACACTCAAAGGAAGACCCGAGGATTATTGGAGACAAGTCAAGGACCAAATCACACAATTTAAGCACTTTTCCATATCATGCCGCGGAGTAGGCCATGGACAAGACCCGCGGCATGATTTGTGGCTATTTTAATATTAAAAGCCCAAGCCCGATTTTGATGATTTTGACCTTGCCCAATTTGGATTTGGCCGAAAATTAAAATATAAAAAGGATCTTTAGGTCAATTTTGGGGGTTATGCATGTTTTGAGAGAGAATACACATTCTTGTTCTCGGTTCTTGACAACCATTCATCTTCTTGAAGCTTATTGTGGGATCATGACAATTCAACCTGATTTTGTTCATCTCCATATGATGAGCAGCTAAATCCTCATACCCGGAGGAGCATTGGAGCAAGCATGAGCTAGGGTTTCACATAGGAGTTTATCTCACAATAGGATTAGGGTTTTCTCTTCTTGTTCTTGTTTTCTTGTTGAACCTAAGAAGTCGTTGTGAATCTAATTCTTGTTTCTTGATTAAGAACTTGGTTTTAATTCTTTCAATTATATCTTGGTTGTAACCCTAGAGTTTATACTACTTTGATTATAATTTTATATATATATATATATATATAGCTTTGACAATGGTTATTGTTATAAAGATTATGTTTCTTGATCTTCTTTTATCATCAATTTAATGAGATTTTCAATTCTTATTGGGGATCTATCTTGTTTAAGGTGTTTGCATGATAGGGTTGTTAATTTAGGTCATTGAGTTATTAGTGACTATCTTATGATGATTTGTGTGGGAATACTCCATCTATCTTTAGTAGTGATGATTGCCTAATCCAATTGCTCTGTCGGGTGTTTTCTCTATTTGGCTAATCTACTCGTTTATTATTATTTCTTTCAATTCAGTCCTTTTAATAAAAACACAAAAATATTTATTGCTTTATTTAATTATTGTCTTACGTCATAGATAAACATTCAAGAATGATTTTCCTTTGCTTTCTCCCGATTAGTGATAATTTGGTATTGTTTGCTTTTAAACTTTGCACAAAAGTTCTTCGAGAGATCGACTCGGATTGCACCTCTATAGTGCATTAATTCTGGTATTTTGGCCACTTAGCGATGGGTCCGGTCAATGTCTCGGTAGTGGGTGTGAATGAAAATATATGCAATTAAAAACTTTAAAACTAGGAATTACACCAAGTTCAAGGGTTGGTGCAATCATCAACTAAAACAAGCTTATTAGCATTGTTAAAACCATGAATTAAATATTGTTTTTGGAAAGTAATAAAAGTTTTGGTGAATAGAGAAGTGAGAGTGAGGGTTTTCATTAAAAAAAGAAAAAGTAGCTGACAAAATTTTATGCAAATTCTACCCATTTTCAGTAAAGACAGATTTGTGGGTCAAAGCTTTCAAGAGGAAGGGTATGGGAATTGGATACTAATTCTGTTTGGTAGATTAATTATTTGGGTGAAAAGGACATTAATTAAACTTTAGAGGGAGAGAGGATAAGACAGAAGATAGTTGCAAAAGGAGATTCCATTTTAATCATGCCCTATATCTAATCTCTCTAGGTGCTATTACACATAAACCCTTTAGTTACACGTTAATTCTATAATAATCACATACACTTCAAGACTAAATTAACATTCCCCATATTATATGCATTATCGATGTTTTTAAAATCCTTAATTCAGTGTCTAATAAATTTGTGACTTATTAATTATTATAACTAAGTTATTTCATAAACATTTTACCCTTAAAGAGATTAAACTAAAATAAGTCATAAATTTGTTATGACTAAATTAATCATTTCAAAATTTAAAAATTAGTGTTCATATAATTCAATGAATAAATTGACAATTTACTCTTTTGATTTTCATAAAGAATGTACTTCAGTATTGAAAAAAAAAAGACTTTTATTATATTGTAAATTTGTGATACATTGATTTTGTAAACAATTTTGTTTCAAACTCCTAGATTTTCTAAAAAAATATATTTAAAGTTAAATTTTTCTGTCAAGTGTCTTATAACTGAATGAGTAGTACCTTCAAAATATTGCTGATTTTTACTGTTTAAAAGAGAATAAAATTTGATTGGACAACTCATAACTTCATAAATAGGTAGGAGACCATAGGAGAATAATCAAGTTATTTTCTTTAAAAAAAAATTCTCCATTTTTATTATTTGTTTAGATTTGGAAAACAAAAAATTTATGATTACATATACTCTATTAACAGTAGTTTATTTGGTCAAATTTGTATTGTTTTTTATTTTTTATTTTGAATCGACTTTTTAAAAAGTTTTATTTAAAAAAATTATGTGAAGGTAATATTTTGTGTTCGGCCAATTTCTTAAAAGAAATATTTTTTACTATCAAATTACTAAAATTAAAGACATGAATTAATATATGCAAACGAAAAAGTCAGCCAATTAAAATAATTAAGGACAAAACTTTAGTAAAGTTTTTTATATAATTGTTATAAGGTTTTTCAATTAACATTTGACACGTGACGTAAATGTTATGCGTGGCCAATCATAATAAAGTGAGAATATTAAATACAATTTTTTGTATGACTGACCATTAAAAAAAAAAAGAATGTAATTCTAACTTATGATTGGAAGAACCTTATAGCAAATATATAAAGAACTTCATAAGTTTTTTTTTTCAATAGTTAAAAATGGAGAATAAATACTTTTTATACTTTTTCCTGTTTTATTAGAACCGATTATTGTTGTATTAGAAAAACGTTAATACTTTTTATACTTTTTCCTGTTTTCTTAATTATAAGCCCTAATATAAATGAAGATTCTTTAATTTGAACTTATGTCTACATTTAATAATTAAACAACTCCTTTTTCTCAAGAAAAAAAAACTCCTATTATCATTTTATAAATTTGGTCAAGATTAGATTTATTCAAAATAATTATACTTTTGGAAAAAAAAAAATGGCCTAAGCCAAGCCAAATAATCCCTTAATACTAATAGGTTTTTTGAAGCTAAAGAATGACAACTGAAACCAATTACTTAAAAGCCAAAAAGAAAAGAAAAATTAGCTGATGATTAATTATTTAACACCTAATATAAGGAATCATTTATGATAGAGAATTTTTTTTATTCTTAAATTTGTATTGAGTCAATAAATTAGTTCTTGAATAATTGAAATATATGACTCAATTTCTAAAATCTTATAATCACTGATGATTCGATTTTTGGGTTAAATTTAAGGACAAAATAATACAAATTCAAATACCAAATAATATAAATTCAGTACAAATTTATGGATTAAAAAAATATAAAATTAATTCAAATTCAAGGATAAATCGTCACCTAGGCTAAATCATGTATTTCAATTATTTCGGGACTTAGGTATAAATTAGGTTGAATATTATATTTTCTCCTTATATATATATATATATATATATGTGGTTTCAAAGAATAATTGGTGAACTCTGAAAGCTAAAATGTGCAAAGCCTAAAACTAAGTTATCTGTTAGTTTACTCTCACTTTTATGAAGGCTCCTCTGTTTGGATCACACTCCATGACCTCTCTTTTAGATTAGAAAGGAGGAAGAAGAAGAAGAGAGATAATAATGGAGCTTACCCATGTTGGCTTTCTGGAGGAGCTTCTAGCTCCAATAAGAGGAGACACTAATTGGAATAATATTTCCAGTTCCACTGATCATCAGCTATTATTCCCAATTAATAATAGTGCTTGGAATTTTGACTCTTTTGATGACAATAATCCAGCTTTATCTACCATCTTTAACCCATCATTTTCTGCATTCCCAACACCAAATTTAGACCACAGATTTGAGTGTCCCTACCCTTTTGTTGATGGTGATGAGTACTCATCAGTACCACTACCACTACCATCACTACTACTTCAACCTCAGCAAGATGAAGGCCTTGGATTTCTGGGTTTTGAGAATAATAATACACAGTGCTGTTCTGAAGAAGAAGAAGAAGAAAGGATTTGCAGTAATACTACTAATAATAATAACTACTGCAAAGCTGAAGAACAAGTTACACAAGAAGTTACTCCAGTTTTCAACATGGGCTTGTGTTGTGGAGATGAGAAGAAGAAGCCTAATAAATCCAAGAAGATTGAAGGGCAGCCCTCTAAGAATCTCATGGCAGAGAGAAGAAGAAGAAAGCGTCTCAATGACCGCTTGTCCATGCTAAGGTCAATAGTCCCTAAGATCAGCAAGGTGATTATTCATTTCAAAGTACTACTTATTAATTAACTGGGTTTAATTTCTTTAATTACTTGATTTACTCGATCACAACAAATAAAATGAGCAGATGGATAGGACATCTATTCTTGGAGATACAATAGATTACATGAAAGAGCTTCTAGAAAAGGTAGAGAAGTTGCAAGAAGAAATGGAAGAAAAGCAGGGTGGAGATCATAATCAGATCACCCTCTTAGGAATTTCCAAGGAGGTGAAACCAAATGAAGTAACGGTGAGAAATTCCCCCAAGGTATATATGATTTAATTAATTAACACCAAAGTTAACTAATGCATTAATCAGTTCCTCAATTAGTTTATATTATATTTGACCTTAATGCCTTGTTTTGCAGTTTGATGTTGAGAGGAAAGAGCAGGACACAAAAATCAATATCTGCTGTGCCACAAAGCCTGGATTGTTACTATCAACAGTGAATACCTTAGAAGCATTAGGCCTTGAGATTCGGCAATGTGTTATAAGCAGCTTTAATGATTTCTCAATGCAAGCATCTTGCTCAGAGGTTGATTGATTAATTTAATTAGTTTCTCATTCTTGATCTTGTGGCTTTAATCTTCATTTAAATGCTTGAAATTAGGCATATATTTCATGCCCATATAGTTAAATCATAACATGGTGTTCTGATGCATGGTGTTGTTATAGGTGGGTGAGCAGAGAACATGTAATAGCTCTGAAGGGATCAAGGAAGCACTATTCAGAAATGCAGGTTATGGTGGGAGATGTCTGTAATTCAAGTAGCTGTAACAATTTGCAGGTGCTGTAGAAGAAGCATTTTTTTTTTTTTACTTCAAAGATTTAGGGAAGTGGAAGTAGAACTTTTAAATAATTAATCTTTCTTCAGAATAAGTTGTCTCATGATTTACTTACAGTCTTACCCTGTAATTTAACATATATGTATATTGGCTTTTCTTAGTGTGAGTTTCAATTGGCTCATGTTGATCTGGATTTCTTCAAATTAAAGAAACCAAAAGTTTTTTTAAGGTAAAAAAAAAAAAAAGAAACCAAAAGTTTCTCACATATTCTGTTTTGAGAAATGGGTGTATATAACTCAAGTGGTGTGTAATTAAGTGGTAAGGCCTTGTTTTTTCTTATATAATTCAATGTTAAAGCAGATTTGATTACTAACTTTATGAACAAAATAGCCTTAAATCCTTAAGCCAGATGTTTTACTTATTGAGATGCTTGCAAGGAAACTATGAAACAAGGCTCTCTTGCTGACAATGGCTTGTTGATGACAACTCTTAACTTTCAACTCCAATGTCACTATCATAATCTCTAGCTTCAGAAACCAAGGCATCTGTCTTTAAGAGATTTGTATAGACTTGTTAACCAGTAGGTTTAACCAGGTTAAATTAATGACAAAATGATTTGGTTAATCAAATATGAGGTCATACAATCTTAATTTCATAATCCGAATGAACCCAAAAAAATAACATAGATCTCCTTCTTATTCGAAAATAAAACAGTACACTATTTATTTGGATAAAAAGGATATTCAGAATAAAGTTGAAAAACTGAAAATCTAAGAGAAGGAAAAAAAAATACCTTTTGCTTCTGTCTCTCTTTCTCTTTTTCCTTTTCTTGTCTTTAGTCCTCTGTAATGGATTGCCAACCAACCAACACCAAAAAATATAAAACGAAACAGTGTGTTTTAATAAATGGGTCGTCAGGTGTTGCAATCTTAGCTGCAAATACAAAATCCGTCGGTCAAAACTTACCCAAATATAAACAACTCTAGAAAAGTTAAATTTAGATAATCCAATTTCAAATGTAAGAGAAAAGTGGATAAAATTTAATTTGAAAAAACCATCCAGATTAGTGTCAGCTAGTTCATACCTAACATTCTCAAAATTAGCTCTGAATTGAGATTGAAGTGAAACACTTCAAATTATCTGGTGTACTGTAGTTCATCAGAAAAATCTGAAATTGACAAAGGAAAATTTATAATTAACGAAGAGAAAATTTTATTATTTGGTCTGAATCACAAATTAATCTTTGAATAATTAAAATATATGATGCATCTTTAAAATATTGCAATTGCCGGCCGCGGTCAAATTCAAAGACAAAGAAAATACAAAATTAAGAAAAAAAAAAGCATAAATAATTTACTACAAATTCATGAATATATATATATATATAGTTAGTTCAAGTTAATAATAACTAAAATATCACGGATCAAATCATTAACAATTAAAATATTTAAAAAACTAAATTATATTTAGATACGAAATAATAAGTTTTCTTATCATCAAATGAATTTATCTCACTCCCACAAAACTTTAAGTTGGTCCTATGAAGCATAGACACTTCATTTTAAGGGCGTGTCGCCGTGTCAGACACGTGTCAGTGTCGGACACCCATACGACACCTACACGACACATATTCAAAAATTTTAGAATATAAAGTTATTGTTTTGTGACTTTAACCATGACAAACAATATAAAATAATAATACATATGACATATTATGAATAAATATTGTAATTTTTAAAATTTTCATTAAAATTTATGAATATTGCCGCGTAATTTTGAAAATTTAATATGTCACTGTGTCCGTATCCATATCGTGTCTCGTATCCGTGTGAGTGACGTTGGTCGAGATTGTACATTATCTCAAGAGTCAAGAGTCAAGAATCATTATCACAGTTTTTTTGTTGTTTGTAGTTTTTTTTTGTTGAAAACAGCAAAATGGTATACATATGGGCTCAGGGGTCAGGACTAGTGGGCTAAGAAGGGTTCTTGTGAGACGGAGCCCATAGGTCGTGCCACAAACCCAACTTTATTTTTTACTAGAAAAAAGAAATACCGGACCAAAAAAATAAGAAAAAAGAAATAAAAATTCTAATTTGACATATAAAATACTAAATAAATATAAAAAATTAGAAAAACTATTTAAACTCTGCAATGATTTGTACATGCCAACTACAAAAGGTAGGAGGGGTTCATTTTTATATATGCATGTTTATATTGTTGTCATTTGCATAATTCTTCCCTTAAAATTTTATTTTTTGCATAACTCTAACGATTGCATCATTGTCGATGGGACACGCCCTTGAAAACACTAACGTCTCTTCAGAGAAAGTAGACAAGTAGTACAATTTGAGAAATATATATATATATATATATATATATATATATATAGGGCTTTGCTGTGGGGAGGGAGGGTGTTTAGGCTCTAGCCCTCCCCACCATTGGTTGATGTTAAGATGGATGATGTTGAGATCTGTGCTTCATAGTTTATCAACACCAAAAAAAAATGATCTAACAGTGGGGAGGGTCGGAGTCTAAAAATCCACCCTCCCAAAGTATTTTCCATATATATATATATATATATATCTATACTATATTATATGGCTCCACCACCCCTTATGGTTGGTCAAAAATAGTAAATTAAAAAATTAAAAAAGAAAAAAAAATTTACCCACTCTCTCTCCCACTCACTCTCCCCATATGAGGTAATTTCAAATTGGTCCTAAATATTTTATAATTTCTCAAATTGGTCCCAAACTTACTCTTTTATCAATATAAAAATTTAATATAATCTTCAACTTTAAATCAATTCAAAC
>QANZ01046148.1:33655-58596 GCA_003254925.1 Chamaecrista fasciculata
TATTAGAAGTTTTGGGATAAAAATTTTAGAAATTAATGAACACGAAAATTTAGAATTTTAATTGTCATATTTGAAATCCCCATATTTTATTTGGCTTGTGGTAAAAATTTCGGAGCTAACGGAGTTTAAAATTTCATCTGGATTTTTATCTAGTCCCGACAAATGACACATTTGAGAAAGAACTGAAAGATGTTCGAATCGAATATTTCAGAAATGAATTTCATATTTGAAATCCACTCTCCGTAATGAAGCTAACGATATAAATTTTGTCAAGAATTTTTATATTTAAAATTTTGAGTTTTAAGGACTGATTTGAAGGGATTAAAATATTTTGGGGGTGTTTCAACAATTTTGGCCTTCTTTTTCCTGCTTCAGAATTGCCTTTCACCCCCAAATTTAGTAAAAATCGCGAAACAGCCCCAAGCATTCTCATATCAGCTCACACGACACATCCTGTTTCATTTTAGGGTTCCAATTCGCCTTCCACCATTCCCTTCCTCCTCCCACTTCACTCATCGGTCCTCCACCACCGCCAGCAGCCCAGACCACCGCGCACCACCTCCGGCCACCCCTGGCGCCGCCGTACGACGGCGAACAGTGGCCCACCGTCGGCCACTCTTCTTCTCCTCTCTAGGTGACGAATTTGCTCCTTTTTACTTCCATTTGTTGTTCACTTTGATTTTGTTGGCTTTCTTCCTATTTCTTGTGAATTGTTGATTAATGTAGGATCATTTTCACCCCTAAACTACTAGTTTGATTGATTAGAAGCTTTCCTCTCCTCATCAATGGTGTCTCTTCATTCCCCTTCTCACGTTTTGGTCCATTAGATTGTGGGTTGTTATGTACTGCTATGAACTCGATTTGCTGCTATTTTTTTTTTATTAAATTTGTACTGATTTGAACTCTCTTTAACAATGGTTTAACACTTGGTTTTCATATCCTTGAATTTGGGACCCAATAGGGTTTGGGAAAAACTTGAAATTGGGGTTTTGGTCAAATCTCTTTGTTTTCATGAAATTAATGGTTTGAATGAGTTCAATGGGTGATAAAAATGAATTCTAATGCATCAATTTGAATCTAAAAAAGGTATTTTAAAGTTTGGTTATCATGCACAACACTTTAAAGTAGCTGAGATGATAATGAAATTTGGTTATCAGCTCGTACTTTTATCTTTGGTTCTTTTGTTGCTCTATGAAGAGTGATAATGAAATTTTTTGTTGTTGCTAATTCATTTCTTGTAGATGAAACTCGGTGCACGAGGAAGAAGTGGATATGGTGGAAGAGGAGGACCTGGTGGAAGAAGAAGACATGATAACATGGAAGAAGTCATATCAAACTACACTCCGCCACAACCCCCACCACAACATACACAAGTTACAGATGTGCCCCAACCCCCACCACAATCTAGTGGGAGCCAACAACATGCTCCCATTACTCAAATTGGTTCAGATCCTAGTAGTGTTGGTTTGTGTTGATGTCTATGATGAAATAACTTAAGATTATACTATTTTATATAATTCTTTAGTGATTTTTGCACTTTTACAGCTTCTTGTAGCACAACTAAGAAGGTTAGGGGAAGCTATAAAGGCCTAACAGTTGAGGAAAAGACAAAAAATGGAGAAAAGCTTACTGTGGTAATGCCCGAGGATATTGATAGGGGGGTTACTAAAGAGGCTAGAGATTTTGCAAACTATTGTGGATTAGTATTGAGGACTACTGCCAAAGTTTCTGAAGGAGGATGGAAAAATATACGTGCTAAGCATGGTGAAACCATGTATTTGAAAGTTAAGGTATATGAACTTCTTACATTATATTTTGAAATCAATCAATATATCAAAAATAAATATAATGGATATATATATATGTGTCATAGGACAAATTCAAACTAGGCGGGAACAGAAGAGAGTTAGATTTGCAAAAATATGTCATCAATACTTTGCAAAAATCATTTAACACTTGGAAGACGACTCTACACGATACTTACAAGAAATTTGAAACTGATGAGGAGCGCTTGGCTAATAAACCAGTGAGTGTGGACATGGAAGAGTGGAAAAGAAGATGGAAGTAAAGATGAAAGAAACGGTGGAAGAAAAGCTGAAAGAACAAAAGATTGAGATAGAAAGAACGGTGCAAGAGATGGTCAATGAAAAAGTAGCTGAGATTTTAGCAACATTGAAACAGGTAATCTCATCCTCCTTTAAATTTAGGAATGAAGATTAGTGTGATGTTATATATTGTTAAAGTTTATTTGTAGGTATGGATTCTTGGGGTTTACTGTTTTGTGTTCTGTTTTTATGAATTTACTGTATCATGAATGGTTTGATATGTATGGGATTCTTAAAATTTTCTGTGGCTGTGGCTGTGATTCTTAAAATTTTCACAAAACTAATATTTTGGAATTGGCTGTGGCTGTGATTCTTAAATTGATTTAACAGCTGTAAATTTAGGAATGAAGATTAGTGTGATGTTATATATATTGTTAAAGTATATGTTGGATAGAATTTGTATTGACACAGATTTTGATTTTGTGCAGCTCCCTGCTTCCCCATGCTCTTTTGATGCCCATACAACTTCCCAATTAATACTTCTGCTACTCCTTGCTCACTTGCTGCCATAGACTAATGTGTATATATATATATATTTCACTCTGTATACTAGCTAGCTGACAATGATGAAGAGAAGTTAGTTGACAATATTATATACATATTATTTTACTTGATAGTTGATATATGCTCATTCTAGTTGGTTGGTGCATAGAAGAAGGATCAAGATAAGACTAGGCTGATGAACATTATTGGAGGATTAGGCGTTTTCATATGTCATTTTTTTTTGTTTTTGGGTCATGATATACCTGATTTGGCATGTACTTGCAGAATGGTGTATATATATTTATTGGTCATTCAATGAGATGCTGCTGAGATTACTATATAGAATTAGTATTACCATGTTTGTTGTTTTTGTGAGTTTTATGAACATTTTGCATCATGGATGGCTGTTCTTTACTGGCCTTTGGGGTCATATTTGGACTTTGCATCATATTCTCCCCAATCTTGTTGCCATGAACATTTTGCATCATGCATGGCTGTTCTTTATTGACTTTTAATTTAATGTAAGTCAAGCATGATCATGCGTGAGCTTTAGATGCCTGTGTGAATTGATGATGATAATATATATTATTCTCTCTCTCTATATATATATATATATTAGTCCATTTACATTTCTCTGTGGTATTATATACTGAATTTTGTTTACTTTTTATAAATTAATGTACATTATTATTGGTATCATTGTATTCTTTTTGCTTTTTCTAGAATTTAATGTTATCATGTTATAATTAATTTGTCATATGTATATGATTTTTCAGTTAAGTTGATATATATATATATATATTTTTATCAGTTAAGTTGTCATATATTTTTTATCATGGAAAGTTGTGACTTATTTAACATTTTCTTTTTGAAGGGCCAACTTCATACTGATGCAGCATTTAGTAGTGGAGAACAGAGCCAAGGAGAAAATTAGGATGCCAAGGATCAAAGTTTTATTTACACTATTATTATGTGGATGTGTTTGGAACTTAACTTTGTCATATACTTAAAGTAGGATGTTAATTAAAGTTTGTGTGTTTTGTATCTAGAACACTTTGTTTTGTTTTCAAATTTGTAATGACTTTGAATTTTATAAAAATTGTCATTTTTGTTAATTTTTTTGTTAAATGTAGTTATTTGGAAATTTTAATTTCAAATAAGATATATAAAATATAAAAAAAAAAGTGCAAAAGTATTATATGTGGCAAAAATAAAATTTGCCACAAGAGGGTATTGGTGGCAAAAGTTATTTGCCACCGAACAAGACAAACTAAATTTTACAATAGCTTTTGGTGGCGAAACATGTTTGCCACCTTAAGCTTTGCTGGGGAAATTGTAATTTGCCACCTAAAGCTACGGCGGCGAAATGTAAAGTTGCCACCAATAGCTTCAGTGGCGAAATAATTTCGCCACCGATGAATGTTTTGAATGGCAAATTGTGTGATTTTTGGTGGCGAAATTCTATACTTTTAGTGGCTAAACAATTTGCCACCAAAAATAAGATTCGGTGGCGAAACATTATTTTGCCACCGAAGGCTTCGCCGGCGAGGCCTACGCCGACAAACAGGGTGGCAAAATAATTTCGCCACCGAAGCTCTTCAGTGGCGAAAATTTTCGCCACCGAAACCCCTGTTTTTTGTAGTGAATGCTGTGTGCGGTCCCGATGGGTGAGAAGCTGTGTGCGGTCCCCACGGGTTGAGATAATGCTGTGTGCGGTCCTGATGGGTGAAAAGCTGTGTGCGGTCCCCATAGGTTGAGAACCGGAGGTGATGCTGTGTGTGGTTCCCTCTTGAGTGGAGGCAGATTTGAAATCTCATAATTGTGTATTAATGGTGATTGGTACTGGATTAATTGTTGAATCTTAGTTGAATTGGAATTGGTGTTAGTTGCAAACATATGATTCTACATTGTTGGCTATCCTCCAAGTAGAGGCTATCGAGGTAACAATCATTTTGTCGTTCATGGTTTTATATCAATTAATTTTTTTTATATAGAGTGAGGGTTGACTTCGATTGGGAATTTCACGTAATTATTCTATTTTACTAAATTACTTATGTCAAGAATAACTTGTCCCAGACTTGATCTGTTTTTATTCTACAAGCATGATTGGATAGAGATTTATAATCTTAGTGTTAAGAAATTTGACTTAATTTTTAAATCACTAATGAGTTTTTCTTCCACTCAATGACCCTAAAGAGCCAAATTGTAAGATCCTTATGAGTTATACTTTTTAAGAACGGTTTCAATATTTCATCTTGTCAACTTCTTATTCTTGAAAGGAGATTTGAAAGCTGGTTCATAACGTGATCCCATTCTTTAATTTTACTTTAACAAAACATGAAAACTTATTCTGTCACATTTTTATTAAAAATGATTCAAACTTTATTTGTTTTTAAATAAATTTTTGAAGTATTTTTTTTTTCTTTGAAGTTCTTTTGTGCCACAAGGTTTTCTGAAACTCATTGTTGTTCTTATCTTTCAATTTCTTTTAAAAGTTCACTTGCTACCTCTCGTTGAATTGTTAAGTCTTGTTATTTGAAGTATGTTTTAATCGTTGTACATGTTAGCACTATCTGGTCAAGCAGATGTTGTTATAAGTTATTTTTGTTAATGAATGTTGTCCTTGCTGGTAACTCTCTCCCTACGTGGTGGTGGCCGGCACCACGATTGGAATGGTTAGCCGCTCACTGAGTTGTGAAACTCATCGCCCTCCACTTAAATTTTTCAGATGCAGGTCAAAAAGGTGTGAAGTGTTGAGCAGGTGACATTTTCTTAGAAGGCGAAACACATATTGTCCGTGTGTGCCAGGTTGTACACTATTTATATTATTATACTCTAGAGTTGCTCTATAAATTCATAGGCATGATGTTTGGTTGTGTAAGATTTGTTATAGTAAATGGTGGATGACAATATCATTTATGTAATTTTAGTTTAGCATGTGATTTCTTTTAATTGTGGGCTTATGGAGTGTGAGATTCTTCTTGCATTTTGTGCCGGTCACGTGCCTAGGTTTGGGTCGTGACAAAGTTGGTATCAGAGTTAGGTTTGGTCTCCTTGTGGATTATAGGGCAAAGTGTTTTTGGTGGGACTTCAATTATTATTATGAACCGCGGCATAATCATAATTGAAGTATTACTAAAGGGCACTATAGGAAACTAATTCCTTCTTTATTAGGATTGTTAGTTAGGTCTTGGTCATAAGCAGAAATTGGTTACAAATTTAATGTGTGGTTGTTCATATTTATGTGCTAATATGATTGATTTTGTTGGTGGGTTGATTTGTGGCATTTTTATTTTTCTAGCCTATTGGAATGTAAAATTGTGTGGAGACAGAGAAAAAAAAAATCATCAAGTATGATCACTAGTTCATTTGTTAACACTGCTAATTATTTGGGATGTTTTGTTGTCATCTTGAGTATCGCAATTGAGTCATTAGTCAATGTTTTGAAAAGGTGAGTGAGAGCATTTGAATTCTCTGTTTACATGTTTAATGTGTTGGGTATAATGGTTGAACTTCTCAAAACGATTTAACTTCGTTCTTTTGTGCTCTTAATCAGTATTTATTTGATTTTTATTTATTCAGTTTCAAAATCCCTAATTCAAGTGTTGACTTTTCTGTTGAAATTTTGTTGTCTTTTTGAAAGAGAAAATAAAGGAGGTTATTATTTTAATGATATTCTTTGATTTTGATCCACAAACAAATTCTTGTTACTTTGGAAGTACTTTTGCTCAAATTGTCCCTTGAAACATTCATTCGTTGGTGGTTGTATATAGATGTATAATTTGATTTTCATGACTAGTTTTCAATGAATGTTTCCGACCATCTTTTCCGACTTCAAATCTGAAATTGTTCTTTATTCTAAAAGTTCAAATTTGATGGCTGATTTCTTAAAGATGTTTTTAACCACCCTTTCGAATTTTGAACTTGTATTTTCACATTCAAAAACTCTATTTTTCATAGCTAATGTTTAGAAAGCATACGGATTCCCGTAGTGGAATTGAACCTTCTAATTGTTGTGTTTACGTCTTGATTCACGTCACTAAAGTTTGGTTAATTTCTTGTGGTCATTTTTTTAAAAAAAAAAAACTCTTGAAACCTTGAATTTGATGTGCACAAATCTTCATTCTATGGATTATTCCAATTATAGTGTTCTAGTTATCCTTCGATTTCTTTTAGGAGTGATTTCTTTTGTTTTTATATATGTCTTGAGGCTTTTATTTTCATTAATCAATTATTGCTAGCATTTTGACTTCGTTTACTCTTTAAACTTGTGCTTTGATGTTTCAAACATGTAGTTTTAGTTGTAGGTCATTTTTTTTTCACGTTTTTCTTTTTTGGATATTTTAAAATTTGTATCTTACTGTCCCAAGCTTTTTGTTTTAGAGGCTACTTGTCATGGCTTCATGCTTTTTACTTTCATTGGGTCCCAAAGTATGCATTTCAATGTGTTTTAATGAGAATTCTGTGGGCTAGAATCCTAGACAGGAATTGACCATGTATTAGTATGTAAAAATCACAATTTTGTTGTACCGTAAGTTCTGTTTTTAGGGATTTGAGTTGATTACCATTTCTTTTTAATTTAACGTAGGTAGGTTTCTTTTTTATTTGACACTTCTGTTGGCATAATTACATATGATTGGAGATTGGAGCTGTATTGTTATTAGGCTAGTGAAATGACTAGTGTAGCTGAAAAGTTATCTAATGTTTGAGAATTCTGTTGATTTTACTTTTATCGAATGATTATATTGGGGGAAAATCAACTAAGCAAAGTTTATTTAGTTAACAATATTGTCAAGAGTTAAGCTTTGAAAAAGTTGTATGGTGGTTTTGTTGGGAAGTCCCGGGGAAAAACACGCAGCGGAAGCAAAAGTATAAACAAAAATTTTTGCGCTCCCCAGGAATTTCCCACCCTGAGATCCGCTAGTTGAATTTAAAACCATATACGAAAAGTGTTATACCTCAGGCTTTCAATCGGATGGTTAAACTTGGTGAGTCTCAGAAGTCCGTTTCCACGTCCTTCCTCTACCGGTAATCCACACGAACAGTTTTCCGAACACAAGGTGCTAGCCTTCTTGTTTCTTTCTCCAAAGAAACTCGGGATTGAATCTACAGCTATTGAACTCAGGAACTCCTTCTCTGAATTCAGGCTAGGTGGCGCAACTATGGAGGAGACAGCAACAAAACTCCTTTTGTTCTTCTTCTCCCAAAAACCCTAGGAACCCACAACTTCGAATTTCTCTCTAACTCCTTAGGAGAAAATCGACTTCTCTCTCTAGGAAGGTGGGTGGCGAATTTTCTCTCTCTACTAGGATGAAAATCGAAATTGCCAAATGAATTAGGGTTTCATGTGTGTGTTTTTGAGTTAGGTGACTTTAAGATATATAATTACCAAAATTATGGTAATTTTATAAATATAAAATCATGATATTACAATAATATCATATCTTTTAGACTTGAATATCTAATTAAAATATTACCATAATATTTTAATTCAAATTCAAATTGCTATCTCAGAGAATCAAATGGAAGATCAAATCTTCCAATGGGACCCACATGAGATAGGCGCCTAACTCCCCTTAATATATTGGAATTTTATAAATCAAAAATAACTCCTAAAATTAGGAAGTCATAACCAACTTATTTTATTCCAATGTTTTTGAATTAAAATATTACCATAATATCTTTAATTCAAATTTTGAATTCTGAATTTAAATTCTTTATTGAATTAAAATATTACCCCAATATCTTAATTCAAATCTTGAATTTCAAATTCAAATTCAAACTCATGACTTAAATTAATAAAACATTTTTATTAATTAAATCACCAANACTCTAGCAAGCCATCACGACTACCCAAAACACGTGAGTAATCGTTTGTTACCAAAACCGATTTTAACCTTCGTACCTCCTTGGCACCGACCCTATTGTTTTACGATATCTTGGTCATGGATCAGGCACAGGAAAGTCATCCATGAACCAAACCTTTACTTTCTCGATTTCCTTGAGTATGTCCCAAAATACTGAGTGGCCACTCTTTCCTTGGACAGACTCATCGAGGGCGCCAGTAAGATATCTCCCATCTTATGGGGAACAAAATCCCTATTTTGGTCGGTCCACATTCCTCAGCACGGCAATCAACCAAACCCGTACTTAGCCCTTATGGCTACCCTGCTACGGGCAACGTTAGACTAAGCCAAAGTCTGACAACTGCAACGCCGGAATAATGATGACCTCAGGTCTAAGGCGTCGTGACAAGCGTACAGGAGAGGCAAGCTGATGACTAAACCCATGCAGGACTCTCCGGGTCAGTCCAGCAACTCGTAACCCCTTACGTAATTGCACCATGACTCTCGTTCCAGCATCTAGTGCGTGCATCCCTATGCACCGAGGTCATGCTGATCTTAGTTCATTTTCACTCCCACGAAAACAATCGATCAGGGACAGATTTAGATTAATTATCTTATAATTAATCATGGACGTTATCACAGTAAACATGCTAATAATGTGAAAACCATTAATTTATCTCTATAAATTAATTCATATGTTCATAACATACATAAAAGAGGATTGGCCCTAGGGCACAATTCCCAACAGGTTTATATGCTGATTTTTATATAGGTTACCCTTTCTACTTGTGATATTAATTGGATTGCTAGTAGAGTTTACATTGTCATTGAAATGTACTATATTCAGACTTTGAATGGTTTAGAGTTGCCCCATTCTCATATGATACTTAATGTATGTATATTCAGATTTTGATGTGGGTTGTACTCCATTCCTGAAGGGTTTGGAAATTATAAGTGTATATATTTTGAAGCTACTTGATGCTAAGTTATCCGGATTTGAATGTCTTTAAATTTTTAGGAGAAAAGGAAAATATATGTTATAAAGTGTCGAGATAAATTTGTCGTTGTAATAATTCCCTTGAGTGTCCTACGCTTCTCATATTGTTATAGCTTGGTAATGCAAATTTTGGATGGTTATTAAATTGCTCTGATGTGTGTATAATAGTTATGAATTGCATGAATGACTATTGAGGTTTGCTAACTTCGGTACTTGACAATTTGATTGAAATGCTTGGCTACAACTTATTTTTTATACTTGATACTTTCTTGCTTGAATATTGTTTGAAGTGTCCAGTACCATTGCTTTTGTAATCATGTGATTAGCTTATTATGACAGGTACATGGGTTCTAAGTTAGTGGCGTCATTTTGATCTTTTTGTTTGATTAGTTGCTGGTGCATTTGTTCATATGGTTTTATAAGCTGATGTCTTGAGTTACATCTATAGTGTTGTAGTTGGAAATGGCTTGATTGAGCATAGACTAAATGTGGTAGACTTTGGTTGGAAATCTCACTTTTACGAATTACCAAAAGAAAAACAAATTATTGCAAATAAATGATTCTAGACTATGTAAAGCAATTATAGCATCATTAATCTTTCCCATGAGATGATGATTTGGTAAGGATAACTGTCAATTATGTGGGTTCTTATCCTATACGAAGATGCTCCAAAATGATAGAAAATTTTTCTATATTCTTATAACCTGAAGTGAATATGTGGTTTTTTTTTTTAGAAAAATTTTTGTTAATGGAAATCTTGTAACTTAGTTACAATTCAAAATTTGAATAGGTATAGTTAGGGCATATGCCTCAAAGTGCCAGGTGCATGTTTGAATGTTGGGTTTAGTACCTTAGAGGAAATTTGGGGATCGAATTTCTTAAGGGGGAGAGATTGTGAGATCCCAAAATTTTAGAATTCAATTTTGAGGATTTATAAATAAAATTAGTGATTTATAGGATTTTATATAGATTTTTCTTTTTAGCTAGTTTTAAACCAGTATACGGGGGTTTTAATTTAGATTTAAAAAAATTTAAATTAATTAGTAAACTTGATAATTTAGAATTTTAGTTGTCATGTTTAAGATCTTCATATTTTTATGAGCTTTTGGTAAAAATTTGGGAGCAAACGGAGTTTAAAATTTTATCTAGGTTTTTATCTGGACTCGACAAATGACACTTTTGAGTAAGAACTGAAACATGTTAGAGTTGAAGTTTTCAAAAACAAATTATATATTTGAAATCTACTCTTCACAACGAAGATAACGATATAGATATTGTCAAGGAATTTTATACTTAAAATTCTGAGTTTTTAGGACTGATTTGAAGGGATTAAAATATTTTGGGGTGTTTCAACAATTTTGGCCTTCTTTTTCCTGCTTCAGAATTGCCTTTCACCCCCCTCCCCCTAACTTCAAAAAATTACAAAACAATCCCACCTGGTCATAAAACCCACACACGACTCCTCTTCTCTCACTTTCAAATACTCTCTCTCCACTTTCTCTCCCACTTCCCATTTCTCATTTCCGCCGCCGTCGTTGCCTCCCATCACACCACCGTCGGTGTCGGAGCTTCCTGCTGGTCAGACGACGACCACCCACCGTTGGAGACAGCCCCCCCGTCGGCCATCGTTCTTCTTCCCTGAGTTGATTACACCGATCGTTGATCGAAAGCTATAAGGAGCATTTATCGATTCTCCGGATCGAGGTGAGTGGCTTTCTTATCTTAGCCCTACTTGAGGGTTGGTATACTGAATGATAATGTTGCTAGGTGAATGAATTATGTTGTTAATACTTGCCTAAGATAGTGAAATTTCAATTATTCTCATAGTTAATTCTAATTGTGGCAAATGAATTGTTTTAAGAAAAATGATTGTATTCTGGATATGAATATGTTTGCTTACCCAAAGTGTTAGTTGTAACATTGAAGATGACATTCTTGAGGAAATTCTGGTGTGTTGTTTATCATTGATTGGTTGGGTGATGATTGTGGATGCGTGAGCTCCCCGACGATCTTAGTAGTATATACATATATATTATGTGTGTTCTTATTGGGTTGAGGTTGAATATGAGTATACCTTGTATGTTTCCTGTTGGGTTAAAGTGGATATGAATAGACGGTGTGTGCTCCTCAAAGGGTTGACGTAGATATTAATGATATTATATGTGTTTCTTATGCATGAGTGGTGGCAGAACGAAAGTACTGTGTGTGCTCCCTTGAGGGTCAAGGTGATGACTTGTGAGCTCCTTGATGGGTTGAGGTGGAAATGCTGACATTGTGCTTTACTTGCAAATCAAGTGTGATAATTGGCTGACGCATGGGTTTGTTAGAATATTATTTGTTTGATAAAATGATAATTGTGTGATGTTAAATTTTGATATTACTTATATTAAATGATTGATGATGGTGATAGTATTTAATTTTTATTCAAGCATTGTATGTTCTGAGTTGACTAAATTTGATTGTGATTGTGCTTGTACTTGTGCTTGTGATTGTGTTTGTAATAGTGATTGTGATTGTGTTTGTAATTGTGGTTGTGATTGTGTTTGTGTTTGTGTTTGTAATTGTGGTTGTGATTGTGTTTGTTTTTGTGTATGCACTTGCTCGTTGATAGCACTGGCAGTGATATTGATTGAAAATCTTTACTTACTTTGATGTGTGTCTTATTGTTGATTATTTGTGAAATGAATGAGTTAATAATTTGTGTGCGGTCCCCACGGGTTGAGATAAACACTACAAGAAACTGGAGCTTTGGTGGCGAACTTTCGGTGGCAAAATAAAAATTAGCCACAAAAAGTTTCCTTTCAGTGGCGAATTTTAGACTTCGCCACTGAACATACCAATAATAAAATTTTTGCATATTTTTAGTGGCAAAGTTCTATAATTTGCCACTGAAAGGTTATCAGCGGCAAAATTTAACTTGCCACTGAAGCCGTTTAGGTGGCAAATTAATGAAATTTGCCAGTGAAAATAGTTATTCGATGGCAAATATAGTTTTCGCCACCGAAAGGAGTTATTGGTGGCCATATTAATTTTGCCACTAAAGCATTTAGGTGGCAAATTATTGAAATTTGCCACTGAAAATAGTTATTTGATGGCAAAATTATTTTTTGCCACCGAAAAGAGTTATTGGTGGCCATATTAATTTTGCCACCAATTAGTTTTTTAATTGTTATTATATATATCAACAATTTGGGCGGGGAATTAATAATTTTTAGTGCCAAAAGTATAGGTGGCAAAAAAAAGTAATTGGCCATTAAAATCCTTTCACCGGCAAAATAGGCAAATCTATTTGCCATTGAAAACTTTCTAGTGGCAAAATTGTAATTATATGCATTTATTAATTATTTATTTATTTTTAAAAAATTAAAAAGTTGAACCTATTTGCCCCTTTCATCTACCCGCGTTCTCTCTTCTCGATCAGCGCCATTCTCACTTCTGAGTTTTCGTCGTTCTCTCTTCAAAATTGCTCTTTAGTTCATCAGTTCTCGCCATTCTCACTTCTCGTTGTCAGCCATCCCAGTTGCCGCTGCCAAGAAACGCCGTTCAGTGCTTGTACGAAGCGAGGCGAGAAGTCAACGAACAACGAGGCGAGAGTTCAGTTTCCAGTAAGTTTCCTCAGGCTATTTTCGCTATTGTTCGTCTTCTTCTTCCTGCTTGTACAGTTTACTTCCTTTCTAGCCATTCTCCAACTGTATGGTAGGGTTTAAACGCCTGAAAACTAAGAGAAATTCACTCCAAAAAATTAGGGTTATTTTCGTTTTAGAATCTGAATTGGTGCATTTGTTATCATTTGCTTGTTTTCTCTGTTCTCTCTTCTTGATTTAGTATAAGTATTATGTTTTCTGTTCTCTGTTCTTGATTTAGTATAAGAATTTTGGAATCTGAATCTGTGAGATCCCGAGTTTTAAAAGGTAGTTTTGGGTGTTCAAGAATGGAATTAGTGATTTTTTTTAAAATTTTGGATAGAGTTTTAAGCTAATTTTAAACCAGTATTAGAAGTTTTGGGATAAAAATTTTAGAAATTAATGAACACGAAAATTTAGAATTTTAATTGTCATATTTGAAATCCCCATATTTTATTTGGCTTGTGGTAAAAATTTCGGAGCTAACGGAGTTTAAAATTTCATCTGNTTTACATTGTCATTGAAATGTACTATATTCAGACTTTGAATGGTTTAGAGTTGCCCCATTCTCATATGATACTTAATGTATGTATATTCAGATTTTGATGTGGGTTGTACTCCATTCCTGAAGGGTTTGGAAATTATAAGTGTATATATTTTGAAGCTACTTGATGCTAAGTTATCCGGATTTGAATGTCTTTAAATTTTTAGGAGAAAAGGAAAATATATGTTATAAAGTGTCGAGATAAATTTGTCGTTGTAATAATTCCCTTGAGTGTCCTACGCTTCTCATATTGTTATAGCTTGGTAATGCAAATTTTGGATGGTTATTAAATTGCTCTGATGTGTGTATAATAGTTATGAATTGCATGAATGACTATTGAGGTTTGCTAACTTCGGTACTTGACAATTTGATTGAAATGCTTGGCTACAACTTATTTTTTATACTTGATACTTTCTTGCTTGAATATTGTTTGAAGTGTCCAGTACCATTGCTTTTGTAATCATGTGATTAGCTTATTATGACAGGTACATGGGTTCTAAGTTAGTGGCGTCATTTTGATCTTTTTGTTTGATTAGTTGCTGGTGCATTTGTTCATATGGTTTTATAAGCTGATGTCTTGAGTTACATCTATAGTGTTGTAGTTGGAAATGGCTTGATTGAGCATAGACTAAATGTGGTAGACTTTGGTTGGAAATCTCACTTTTACGAATTACCAAAAGAAAAACAAATTATTGCAAATAAATGATTCTAGACTATGTAAAGCAATTATAGCATCATTAATCTTTCCCATGAGATGATGATTTGGTAAGGATAACTGTCAATTATGTGGGTTCTTATCCTATACGAAGATGCTCCAAAATGATAGAAAATTTTTCTATATTCTTATAACCTGAAGTGAATATGTGGTTTTTTTTTTTAGAAAAATTTTTGTTAATGGAAATCTTGTAACTTAGTTACAATTCAAAATTTGAATAGGTATAGTTAGGGCATATGCCTCAAAGTGCCAGGTGCATGTTTGAATGTTGGGTTTAGTACCTTAGAGGAAATTTGGGGATCGAATTTCTTAAGGGGGAGAGATTGTGAGATCCCAAAATTTTAGAATTCAATTTTGAGGATTTATAAATAAAATTAGTGATTTATAGGATTTTATATAGATTTTTCTTTTTAGCTAGTTTTAAACCAGTATACGGGGGTTTTAATTTAGATTTAAAAAAATTTAAATTAATTAGTAAACTTGATAATTTAGAATTTTAGTTGTCATGTTTAAGATCTTCATATTTTTATGAGCTTTTGGTAAAAATTTGGGAGCAAACGGAGTTTAAAATTTTATCTAGGTTTTTATCTGGACTCGACAAATGACACTTTTGAGTAAGAACTGAAACATGTTAGAGTTGAAGTTTTCAAAAACAAATTATATATTTGAAATCTACTCTTCACAACGAAGATAACGATATAGATATTGTCAAGGAATTTTATACTTAAAATTCTGAGTTTTTAGGACTGATTTGAAGGGATTAAAATATTTTGGGGTGTTTCAACAATTTTGGCCTTCTTTTTCCTGCTTCAGAATTGCCTTTCACCCCCCTCCCCCTAACTTCAAAAAATTACAAAACAATCCCACCTGGTCATAAAACCCACACACGACTCCTCTTCTCTCACTTTCAAATACTCTCTCTCCACTTTCTCTCCCACTTCCCATTTCTCATTTCCGCCGCCGTCGTTGCCTCCCATCACACCACCGTCGGTGTCGGAGCTTCCTGCTGGTCAGACGACGACCACCCACCGTTGGAGACAGCCCCCCCGTCGGCCATCGTTCTTCTTCCCTGAGTTGATTACACCGATCGTTGATCGAAAGCTATAAGGAGCATTTATCGATTCTCCGGATCGAGGTGAGTGGCTTTCTTATCTTAGCCCTACTTGAGGGTTGGTATACTGAATGATAATGTTGCTAGGTGAATGAATTATGTTGTTAATACTTGCCTAAGATAGTGAAATTTCAATTATTCTCATAGTTAATTCTAATTGTGGCAAATGAATTGTTTTTAGAAAAATGATTGTATTCTGGATATGAATATGTTTGCTTACCCAAAGTGTTGGTTGTAACATTGAAGATGACATTCTTGAGGAAATTTTGGTGTGTTGTTTATCATTGATTGGTTGGGTGATGATTGTGGATGCGTGAGCTCCCTGACGGTCTGAGTTGGTATATACATATATATTATGTGTGTCACTTATTGGGTTGAGGTTGAATATGAGTATACCTTGTATGTTTCCTGTTGGGTTAAAGTGGATATGAATAGACGGTGTGTGCTCCTCAAAGGGTTGACGTAGATATTAATGATATTATATGTGTTTCTTGTGCATGAGTGGTGGCAGAACGAAAGTACTGTGTGTGCTCCCTTGAGGGTCAAGGTGATGACTTGTGAGCTCCTTGATGGGTTGAGGTGGAAATGCTGACATTGTGCTTTACTTGCGAATCAAGTGTGATAATTGGCTGACGTATGGGTTTGTTAGAATATTATTTGTTTGATAAAATGATAATTGTGTGATGTTAAATTTTGATATTACTTATATTAAATGATTGATGATGGTGATAGTATTTAATTTTTATTCAAGCATTGTATGTTCTGAGTTGACTAAATTTGATTGTGATTGTGCTTGTACTTGTGCTTGTGATTGTGTTTGTAATAGTGATTGTGATTGTGTTTGTAATTGTGGTTGTGATTGTGTTTGTGTTTGTAATTGTGGTTGTGATTGTGTTTGTTTTTGTGTATGTACTTGCTCGTTGATAGCACTGGCAGTGATACTGATTGAAAATCTTTACTTACTTTGATGTGTGTCTTATTGTTGATTATTTGTGGAATGAATGAGTTAATACTTTGTGTGCGGTCCCCACGGGTTGAGATAATACTATTTGGTTTCGATGGGTGAGAAGCTGTGGCGGTCCCCACGGGTTGAGATAATGCTGTGTGCGGTCCTGATGGGTGAAAAGTTGTGTGCGGTCCCCATAGGTTGAGAACCGGAGGTGATGCTATGTGTGGTTCCCTCTTGAGTGGAGGCAGATTTGAAATCTCATAATTGTGTATTAATGGTGATTGGTACTGGATTAATTGTTGAATCTTAGTTGAATTGGAATTGGTGTTAGTTGCAAACATATGATTCTACATTGTTGGCTATCCTCCAAGTAGAGGCTATCGAGGTAACAATCATTTTGTCGTTCATGGTTTTATATCAATTAATTTTTTTACAAGCATGATTCTACTTGATCTGTTTTTATTCTACAAGCATGATTGGATAGAGATTTATAATCTTAGTGTTAAGAAATTTGACTTAATTTTTAAATCACTAATGAGTCTTTCTTCCACTCAATGACCCTAAAGAGCCAAATTGTAAGATCCTTATGAGTTATACTTTTTAAGAACGGTTTCAATATTTCATCTTGTCAACTTCTTATTCTTGAAAGGAGATTTGAAAGCTGGTTCATAACGTGATCCCATTCTTTAATTTTACTTTAACAAAACATGAAAACTTATTCTGTCACATTTTTATTAAACTTGATTCAAACTTTATTTGTTTTTAAATAAATTTTTGAATTATTTTTTTTTTCTTTGAAGTTCTTTTGTGCCACAAGGTTTTTTGAAACTCATTGTTGTTCTTATCTTTCAATTTCTTTTAAAAGTTCACTTGCTACCTCTCGTTGAATTGTTAAGTCTTGTTATTTGAAGTATGTTTTAATCGTTGTACATGTTAGCACTATCTGGTCAAGCAGATGTTGTTATAAGTTATTTTTGTTAATGAATGTTGTCCTTGCTGGTAACTCTCTCCCTACGTGGTGGTGGCCGGCACCACGATTGGAATGGTTAGCCGCTCACTGAGTTGTGAAACTCATCGCCCTCCACTTAAATTTTTCAGATGCAGGTCAAAAAGGTGTGAAGTGTTGAGCAGGTGACATTTTCTTAGAAGGCGAAACACATATTGTCCGTGTGTGCCAGGTTGTACACTATTTATATTGTTATACTCTAGAGTTGCTCTATAAATTCATAGGCATGATGTTTGGTTGTGTAAGATTTGTTATAGTAAATAGTGGATGACAATATCATTTATGTAATTTTAGTTTAGTATGTGATTTCTTTTAATTATGGGCTTAGAGAGTGTGAGATTTTTCTTGCATTTCGTGCCGGTCACGTGCCTAGGTTTGGGTCGTGACAAAAAAATTTTGAAATTGAAACTCAACTTTTAAAATTCATGAAGAAAATAGATTACATGAGGAGTTATAGATAAATATATAATTAGGACCTCACCAAAAAAAATATATAATTAGGCATGCTCTTGGTACATATATACCACGAATAATCTATGAAATTGCGAGAGTTTATTTATTTAATATTGTAAAAAAAATATACTATAATTATGTCCTAATCCTTTTATAAGACAAGAGTTATCAATATGTCATACCCAATAATTTAAAGGTCTTGAAAGATTCGAGCTGTCTTTTGGATATTAAACATGTAAGCATACGTCAAACGGCATATTAAATATTTTCCTTATTTGTTTTTGGGTTACTTAAACTACTAAAATTGCAGCATTAGCAAGAGCACAACAATTGAACATTTAATAATTAATGTACTATAATTTCGAGCTGTCGTTTTGATATTTGACATATATATGCCTAAACGACATCAAATCATTTTCTTCCTTGTTTGTGGGGGAGGGGGTGGTTTAAATTATTAAAATTGCAAAATTATGAAGAAGACAACAGTTGAATATTTAATATTCTATAACTTCAGGTCCATGCATAGTTGTGTTGATTTAGTGCTGAATAATAAATATTTTGGTTTTATTTTGACCAAAAACATGGATTTTGTTTATTAATTAGTACTAGTTGAAAATTATTAAATATAAGGTTTTCAATATTGAAAAATATATACAAAATTTTTGTGTATTAAATGACTGATTTTATTTAAAAAAGATCATTTTTATTAACTTTATTTTCTTACGTTGAATTGTAAAAATTGCAAAATTGGGAAGAATACAACAATTGAATTTTTAATATGCTATAATAACTTCGGTCCGATCCATGCAGTATTTTCAGTTGTATTGATGTACCCTTTCTTTTTTTTTTTTTTTTTTTTNTTGGATAAATCACATCTATGATGTAATGAAAATATTTTTAGTCTATCTTTTAGATTTTATTAGATTTTTAAAGCCTTTCTCTTTAAGCCGCCTACCATTGATATCTGATCTTATAGTCTCATCCTTTTCTCAATTTTACCACTAATTAATTAATCGTCGGATTAATTTAATGTCGAAGAATTTTTTTTTTTTTTTATGGAGCAGCCACCAGCTCCATTTTTTAAGTGTTGACTAAACTCTATTTTGAAATATTAGCAAATTAAATTGTTCATGTACCGAAGTACCGAACACATTTGTATTGTTAGTTATAATACTGTATATCTTCTAAACTATCTAAACTTAAGACAAGATTATTTTTTTAGTTTCACTAATAATATGTCTATGTCTTGCAATTGTATAAAATATATTTATGAATAATCAAATTTAAAAGAACAAAATTCATAATTTTGTTCGATATTAGAGTTTGGCTTGACATTTATTTTATGACGGTATGACCTACCAAAGTACCAATATTAATAGGTAGCAACACTAAAGGCGGGTTGCTAAAGCCATAGTGCTTGAAATATATATATTGAAATTCTTTTATTACTTTAAACACTAAATGTAATAGAATAATAGCCGTTATATATATTAGGGTATTTTATTAAATTAATTAATTAGTTTTGCTTAACTAACGCAGAATCTTACTAACCCTCGTCAAGTTGTTAATCAGTTGAAGAAACATAAGTTATGAACTTTAAAAATATATATATTTTTGCTAAAATAAATTAAAACTTCAAACAAATTTATTTCAAGATTTTTTATTAAAAAAATGTGTATCTGTACCAAAAATAAAATTTTAAAATGAAAGTTTTTTTTTCGGCCAAATCTTAAAATGAAAGTTAGTTGCCTTCAAGTTTGCATTGTCAGATGATTAGATGGTGAATAAGATATTCTGTTATGTTTTTTTATCTTCAAACTCAAAGATGAACAATATTTCTTTTTTTTATTATTATACCTTATGAATAGTCAAGTTCTTAGATTAAAAAAAATGTGAAATAAATTATTTTTATTAATATAACATTTATTTTTATCAATATATATAATTTTCTTTAATAACGATCCAAAGTAAAAAAATTAAATCATAAATGTGAATGCACCATTAAATTACTCCAACATTTGTATATATATATAAATGTATATATATTTACTGTTATTGTTAGGATATAAATTGAGGTACCACCTTACTTGTTAATCCCTAAATATGTAATTTTTTGTTAGTTTTTCGAGCCCAAATATATGTTTATAGAAGAATTCGATTAGGTTATGGATTGGCCCGTTGAAAAAATAGTAAAAAAAAAAAAGATACTAGAACAATCTCAATATATCGGAGGGATGCACCCCCACGCATCGCTCAAAAGAAGAAGTGGCGTAAGGGACGTGTCCGTAGGTTGTTCATAGATAGGGTATGAATAGGGTACCATAATGCCTAGACTCGTAGAAATTATTATCCCCAAATCTAGACCCATACTCGTGCGAGTATGAATATCAATCCTCATCCCCATACTCTATGAGTAGTCAAATACCCAGACCCATACCCAGAGAAATTTAAATAAATTAATTTTTTAAAAATATAAATATAATAACTTAATTAAAACAATTTTATTTGTTTGATTAAATACGTAGTAAAGGGGTTAAAATTAGAAATTTCAAATAGTAATTTTATATATATTAAAAATAAAAAATAATTACATTATATATGTTAATATATATATTAACATGTCGCAACAACTAAATACATCATATATATACATATATTTTAATTTATATATTTTTTTTAAAAAAAATAACATGATATTATAGCGGGTAGGGTCCGGGGAGGATACCCATATCCCTGGACTTGGACCAATACCCACAATTTTAAATGAGTAAATCTCCATACCTGGACCCATTCATTTTTACTCGGACATAAGCCTAGACCCAATGAGTAAAATTTATAGGTACTCATATTTTGATCATCCCTAATTACAGCGCAAGACAAAACTCAAATCCCACTACGGATAGTTTTACTTTTCTGAATTCTCTCCTTTTACTATAAATAGGAGTTATTCTCCACTATTTCATTTCATGTGTTGGAAAAGAGGGTTCTCCCTTTAGGAGAACCATATATATAGTTTCTTTTCTCTCTTCCTTGAAGTTATTTTTTTGTGCATCAATTATGGAAATATGTTTTACCTTTAATTGGTAAAGTCCACTATTTGATACAATTTTTTCAAGGATTCGACAGGTAGAGATAAACTCGATAGAACAGAATTTTTGACAAAAGTGTCCAAGTTAATATTTTTTTTCTCTGTGTATTCAGATCCCTGGGTCTCGGAACCCTATCATCCTTAGTTTTTTTAGATAAATCTTCATATTCCTAATTGCATGCATATACATTTTATACCTACATCAATACGATATAATTTTAAGATATTAATCGAATATGAGTATTTTGATCCTCTAACTAGCTAATTAGACTATGCTACCATAAATCATATAAATTAGGAATTGTTCTTTCCATGAATTGGAATGAGTAGTAGTTTGAAGACACACCCTATTCCAATATTCATTCATAGGCATTTGAATATATAGAAATTAAGGGAAGGTAGTGGAGGGTGGGGACACACATTATACTGTCTTCACCAGTCCACGCTCCTTGTCAAAATCAGAGTATTGATAATGACTAATGAGACATGGAAACTAATAATCACATAATGTACAATATTTCTGGGCATGGTTCTTCAAAACACAAATCAGAATCCACTTCACTTTGCTGTTGAAAACTTAGACACTGATATTTAATTATTAGGTTGATTAGGTTGATAAAGGAAAATATTAGTTCTTCATGTGCATCATCGTTCATTATGCATGCATGTTTTTTTTTTTTTTTTGTGTGTAATAGCCCCTCCAAATCCAATCATTCTTCCCTTGGGATATCTCGAAAGTTAATTATTGAGCAAGTATAGGCTATATATAGCTATTAAGAGTGGTTTATTTTCAATAATTGGTTTCATTGGTCTGGTAATTATTAGGTCGAGGATACCATCATTATCCACCTTTTCTATGATAGCACAATATTAATTAGGTGTCACATTATTGTTGGGACTTTGAGATTTGTACCCGAAAAATAGATATGATATATATTATCTTATCTTTAGAAGTCTCACATTTTTTTTTGTTAAAATTTTTTTATTTTATATATATAATGAGACAACTCTCTCTTTTGAGAACTCTTTGACGTGAGTTAAACATTTTTACATTTTAATTTTATGTTCATATCTTTTAGTTGAGATTATATGAAGAGAGTAAAGTAAGAGATATCTTATATGAGAGAAGAAATTCAATCCGGTAACAAGTTAAAATGCAAATTTTTATCCTTTTGATTCATGGAAAACTTTTTCAATGATTGAAATTAAAGTATCAAATATTTTTAAAAATAACAATGGAAAGATAAGAGAAGATCAGAAGACGTTTTTCATATATAGCTTATCGTTACATAATTAAATATTTCAAAAATAGTCTTAAATGGTAAACACCAAAAAATCTAATTTAGATTCTGGCGATTTCTTATTTAGAATAATGAAAAGACGATTATGGTCTTGTTCTTATAATTCTAGCAAAATATTATTGGGTATATTTAAGAAGGAAAAATTAAATGGGAGAAGAAAAGCCAGAGTTGGAAAAAACTTGGAATAGAGATCACCGAAGTCCATATATAAGAAATACCATGCATGTAGTTTTGCTTAATATATATAACATATAACTTTAAAAACAAGAAAAGCTTATAATTAAATTAAAGCAATCTCATATATATCACAATAATATAGTTATCTTTCTCTTCCCGCATATCATAATGTTGAAAAAGAATTTGATCATTTCCTAGAGATACTTTACAGCTGAAAGTTTGTTTTTTTTTTTTAAAAAACAACATACCCAACTCTCTCCACAATAAAATGGGGTTGGATCCTCTCCCGTTTAATCTCTCTACCTTTTTCTCCCTTTTAATGTAAAGGAGTGATGTGGCTTTGCTTTAAACCATTGGATAAATTTAATAGCTTGGATTAATTAAAAGGGAGAGAAAGGTAGAGAAATTAAAACGGGAGAGGATCCACCCCCAATAAAATATATAGATAGCTAGATAGAGACTAAACGATAAACACCTAGCTAGGATCACTGTACTATACATAGATACATATCAAAAATGAAGTGGGAATATTGGAACTGATGATGATGATGTTGTTGTTGTTGATGATGGTGGTGGTATTGAGTTGTGGATAGTGATGACATGATGGTCAGGAATGAAGTTGAGAGGCTTCTCACAAGGACATGGCATGGCTATGAACTTAGGTATTTCATCCCCTGGCATCAACACCGGCAAGCTTTCTTCTCTCTGTAGCTTTGAATCCTGCGAATTAGTTAATTAATTAATTAATACATAATCATATACTATAGTAGCTAGCTAGTGGGAATTAATCAAAGAAAGAAATTAAAATAGAATAATATAATATGTACAATGGAAGAGAGTGTAGATTTAGGAGGAGGATGAGAGCGAAAAGATTGACGAAGTGATCTGAGTTTGTCCCAATGGAAGCAGCAAGAGAAGATGCCACTCAGTATGAATATGAAGATCAACAGAAAGGCTGTGCCAAGAGGAAACCCAAGGGACGGTCGAGATGAATTTACTTGACCTGCCGACATATCCTGACTCTCCATTTCTGTTTAATTTCTATACAATTCTAGATCACACACTCGTGACTTGTGAGTATCTGAGAAGAGAAGAAGTGTGAAGGAATGAATGAATGTAATATAATTATATATATATAGTCAGATGAATATGATGAGAGCCTATTTTTTGGTAGGTGGACGACCTACGTAAATATATATATAATTCAATTATAAAGTACTACGGAAGTGTTACCCACAATTCCCTCTGCGTTTATTTTTTTGTTGGTGACTAGAAAGAGTGGCCATAGGTAGGCACCAAAGGCTGCGACACCGATTGCCTACTTGCCCTTGTGTTGTCTTCTCAGAAACATTTTTTATTTTATTTTGGTTTCTAATATTTATTATAATTTTTATTTTGGTCTCTAATATTTATCTTATATTCTGCTTCAAAGATTCTCTTTTAGTTTTTAATTAAGAGAAAACATACTTTTTGTCCTTAAATTGTTACTGAGTCAATGATTTAGTCCCTGAATTGTAGAAAAATATGAATAAGTCCTTGAATTTTACACTTTTAGAGTACTATTTGACCTCACTTGCTGACAGTTCCAACTGAGCAGAGAAAGAACTCATTAAGAGTAATTCATAGCTTTGATTTCGTCGTATTCGTAGTTGAAATGAGAGAAATATGAACAACTTCATAAACCTAGCAATCCAATTTTGAGCCTAATTTTAGACCTGATTTGACCTCGTTTATTGACAGCCCTGCCTACGCAAAAAAAAAGAATTCATCAAGAGTAATTCATAGTTCCGATTTTGTTGTATTCGAACTTGAAATAAAAGAGAAAGGCCAAAGTGCGAATTTGGTCCTGTAACTTTGCTGCAATTCCCAAATCAGTCCTATAATTTTTTTTATCTCGAATTTGGTCCTGTATCTTTGCTTTAGGTCCCAAATTAGTCTTATATCTTTTTTTGTCTCAGTTTTGGTACCATATGTTTTGAAAACTTCCTACCGTTAGTCCTCCGTCTATTTTTAATTATAATTTAGTCCTGAAAACCTCAAGTCCATTTCAGTGAGAATTGAGAGAGATTTCAGTGAGAATTGGGGTTTTTGGATGAGTTTTTGAGTTTCTCGACGATTTCCGTAAGTTTTCCGGTAGGTTTTAAATTTTCTACGTTTTCAGTTTTGGTCCCTTTTGTTGGGAAATCACAGAGGGAGCGCAGCGGAAGAAATTACAATTTTTGGACTAAAACATAATTAAAACTAAAAGCTAACTCTGTGATTCCCTTCAGGATCCACTAACTATGTTTATACCATATTAGAAAGGGATGTTTACCTAGTTTTGATCGGTGACTTATCGTATTCGCGAATTTGAGAAGTCCACAGAGTGTCCTTCCTCTACCAGTAATCCACACGAGCAGTTTGGCAGATGCCTAGGTGCTAGCCTCCTTCACTTCTTCCCAAGTGAAAACGGGAACTATATCTATGGTTCTTGAATAATCAAGAGGTGTTCTTGATTAAGAAGATTGATTGGGATTGGCGATTTTCTCACTCTCTATAGAGCT
>QANZ01046155.1:2714-26199 GCA_003254925.1 Chamaecrista fasciculata
ATCTACAGATGACATATTTAGATTTGTGGGACAAATTTAAATATTAATAATTGTATATAATTAATGAGATTAATTATAGACAATTTAAATATTAGGAAAATAATTCAGGATAATGTTCCTAAGAGTTAGGAAATTATTGAATTATAAAATTCCTAAATATATGAGAGAGGGTGGCACCTCTTGGGGTGTTATTTGGATAAATAAAATTGTTTTATTTAATTCAAATAATATTTGAAATTCAAATGGAGATTTGAAATTCAAAAGATTTGGTGAGTATCTCTCAGAATCTTTGGTGAATCAAAAATAAGGAAGTTTTTTGATTAATTAAATTCCAAAGATAAAAGAGGGAGGGAAGGCGCCATTTTGGTGGGTCCCATTGGGAGATTTGATCTCTCAATTTGATTCTCCAAGATTGCATTTTGAATTCAAGGCCTAAAATAATTATATTATCAAAATATCTTTATTTTAGGAATAATTAAATCACCAAAATATCTCCCTATATAAACCTAGGGCAAGTCGACTTGCCTCATAAGTGGAAACACAAAAACCCTAGTTGATTTTCCTCCTAAGAGTTAGAGAGAGAAAATAATCCTTTGCACACACACATAGAGAAAGTCGACTTTCTCTAAGAGTTAGAGAATTTCGACTTTAGCTCTAAAATTAGGGTTTTGAGAGAAGAATAGGCAAGAAGGAGTTCTTGTGGGGGGATTCTTCTTAGCGCCACCTCTATTGCTGTTTTTCAAGAAGGAGTTCTTGGAATCAGAGGTCTGTAGATTGGTCCCAGGATTCTTTTGGAGAAAAGAATTGGAGGCTAGCACCTCGGTGATCAAAGAAACTGTTCGTGTGGATTACTGGCAGAGGGAGAACTCTGGGAGTGGACTCCGTGGAACTCACCCGTTCAACCGATTGATTCGAAACTCTGAGATATAACACTAACCAAAAGTTTTAAATTCTACTAGCGGATCCGTTCGGGAATCATAGGACCTAGGCGTTTTTAATTTTATTTTTGCTTCCGCTGCCTTAGGCGCCTAGGATTCCCAACAGTTTATCCCATCTAATGCCTTGAGGTCCAAATCCGATTTGATAACCCCATTAAGTCACACAATCAAACTCGTGAATGGCTAGGCTCAAAACAACGAGGCCGAAGCCCAACCCTATATCATCATGGCCCACTAAACACGTGTCGCGGAGGCGATCACCGCATTTAACAAACCGAGATTTCAACAAGGCGTTGTGTTGAATCTCCCATTCACCCGTGTCTCCTCAAGGTAAAAGTAGATAGTGTCGCGGAGGCGATCACCGCTCTACAATGAACAAGATTTTGACAGGGTGTTTTATTGATGGCATTAAAACTTAAGATTTTAAAAGGGTTTGATTTAAAATTAATTTTGGCTCAATTTTAAATCTAATTTTAAAATTAAACGAGTGTACCAAGTGTTTATCCCCATGTATCATATACATATAAACACGTGCACGAATTTTGTATCTCATACAAAATCCTACGCTCGTATCGAATACGTGGTTGTTGCGTAAAATTAAAAAAACATAGCATGTTAAAATCGCACCCCTACACATACATCTAGCGCAAATTGCATCTCATACAAAATACTAAATGCATATAAAGACTGTGTTCGGATATGGCTCATCTACCCTGAATTCCCTCAAGCCAATGAGAGAACTTTTCTAAAAGGAAAAATAAAATTACATTGGGAAAACCTCATTTACATTGAGGTAAAAATAAAATAAAATTACATAGAGAATTTTTAGGGAGACGACGCGCAGGCCGTATTTAACAAAAATACCTAGAGCCATATCCTAAACCACACTCATACATGAACACTTCACATATACACGTAAACATAGGGGTGAGCAAATGGGACCGCCAACCCGCGAGCCCGCAGGAACCAACCCAACCCGCAGTCGCGGGCTGGGTTGGTTCGGGCTCACGGGTTGGTTTGGTTTTAAAAAATTGAGCCCGCATGTGTGCGGGTTGGGCTACGGGTTCAAGGGTTTAAAACCCAACCCAACCCGCGAGCCCGCATATATATAATATATATATTTTTTATTTTTATATAATATACATGAATTGATCTCAGCCACATGTTGTATTTAATAAAATCTTAGCCACATATTTTCCTCCCAGTCACTTAACTCTACTTACCCTAATTTTTGCAAGTCACCTTCAAGAATCATGAATCTATCTCCTCAGCCGCCAACACGTCCTTCCTCTTCTCTTCTTCAAAAAACATCAAACCCACAAAATCGATCCTTTCCTCTTCTCAGATCTCTCCACAAAATCATCGTGTCGTCGTTCCATTCCTCTTCTCTCCACAAAATCGTCGTCACCCATCGTTGCCGTCGTTCCCTTCCTCTTCTCTCTCGACGTCGCTACATGGCACTTCCCTCGGCAGCGGCAGCGTGAGACGAAGAC
Organism: Chamaecrista fasciculata; assembly: GCA_003254925.1. NCBI lineage: Eukaryota > Viridiplantae > Streptophyta > Magnoliopsida > Fabales > Fabaceae > Chamaecrista > Chamaecrista fasciculata. The sequence goes on from QANZ01046155.1 coordinate 5,146, forward strand.
GGCCAGGAATCAGTAGAACTCGCCACCATGACCAAGCTCCTCGGCGGTGACAGTGTGGGTCGAAGACGGCGAAAAATGAGGAGAAATTGCCACCGTGACCAAGCTCTCGTCACTGTGGATTTTTCCGACTTATTGTGGTGGTCGCAATCGCAGTTATAGTGGTGAGTTTGCTACTTGACGCCATTATTGTAGCCGGAGACCTTCGAAGATGCATCAGACGCCATTATTGTAGCCGGAGACCTTCGAAGATGCATCAGAAAATGTCGTTGAACAAACATGAAGGCCGAGAGATTTCAATTTGTGATCTGGATATTTTTTTTTAAAATTTTTTTATTAAGTTATGTGGAATCTGAGATAGCCCGTGGGTTGACCCAACCCAACCCGCAGGCCCGCGGGTTGGGTTGGTTCGGGCTGAAATGTAAAATTTTTAAAACCCAACCCGCAGATTGTTGTGCGGGTTGGGCTGGAAAAATCCCCCAGCCCGCCCCAACCCAGCCGGTGCTCACCCCTACGTAAACATACACGGTCATACAACAACACATCAAAAACACGTTTTCTTGATAATGTTCAATTGGGGTTTGAGCAATTTAACATGCCTTCTTAAAATTAAGTCTTGCACCAATAATTAAAATTCAAGAATCAAATTCAAGAATTCGAATTATTGGCCCAAAATTAATAAATTCTCAATTGAAAAATTTCGACCACCCTACACATATTATAATCAAAACAATTTTAATTAAAATATATACATAGGGTTTCGACCAAGACTCAAAAATCCAAGAAAATTTTAAATCAATCACATTGATTTCCTTATGTATCACATACATAAACTTTGCACCAATTTTATATTCAGTTCGAAAAAATCATGTGGTGGATTTTTGCAAAATTCAAGCATACCAATTAAAACGGTAAACACTCAAAACATACATCTCATGTATATCACAAAACTAGTATAAACCCAAAATAGCGTGGCTCTGATACCACTGTTGGGAAATCACAGAGCGAGCGCAACGGAAAAAACTTAAAAAAACTTTTAAATATGCTAACTTTGTGATTTCCTTCCAGGATCCACTAAATGAATTTAAACGAGGAAACGGAAAGAGGTTTACCAAAAACAATCGGTAGCTCTGAATTGTGCGATTCCGAGAAGTCCACTCCAACGTGTCCTTCCTCTGCCGGTGATCCACACGAGCAGTTTGGCAGATACCCAGGTGCTAGCCTCCTTCTCTTCTTCCCAAGAGAATTCGGGAACCAAATCTACGAATCTTGAATGTTCAAGAACAATTCTTGAACACTCAAGAACCAAGTGGCGAACATCAAGAACACTTCTTGAATTCCCCAAAAGTGGCGCAAGAACAAGAACTAATTTCTTGGCTCACACACAAATTGCCCAAACCCTAAACCTTTTAGGGATAGATCGAGCCTCTCTCTCACTCTAGAAAAATCGCCTCTTTCTCTCTCTCTAGAATTAGGCCTAATCGAATTTTTCCATTCACTAATGGTCAAACTCGACTTGCTTGATGTATGTATATAAATATATGTTTTTCATTCCTAAAATTAGGGAATTCCTAAACCTTGATTTATAATATTACATTAATATTATAATTCAAAATTCAATAGGCAATTCAAATTCAAATTTCAAGATCAAATCTTGAAACCAAATCTTGATTGTTCAAACCCTATTGGTTGGAATGAGTCATGAGGAATTGAATTTATAATTAAAATATCACCTTAATATTATAATCCTAAAATTCGAGTTGCATGATTTAAATTCAAAATACAAAATCAAATCTTGCATTTGAACCTCAATCCATGCGCCATCCTCATACAAATATATATATAGGAATTTAATAATTAAAATAACAACCCTAACTCTTAGGTAGTTATAACCAACTTATTAATTTCCTAACAATATTGAATTAAAATATTACCTTAATATCTTTAATTCAAACTTGAATCTTGAAATCAAAATCAAATCTTGAATTCAAATTCAAATCTTGAATCTAATTAACAAAACATTTTTATTAATAAAATTCAAGAGATATGCGCCATCTTCCTTTCCTGGTTATCCTAATATTAATGAATTTAATAAATCAATAATCTCCTAACTTTTAGGAAGCTTATATAATTTATTATTCCCTAATATTTTAAACAAGAATATAATTGTAAATAGATGATTAATCAAATTAACTATTTAACAATTAATATATTTAAACTTGTCTAACAAATTTAAATATCATAAACGTAGATATTATTTAAGACAAGACTTCATGTCCTAAGACATTCAACTATGTCTTAAATCGTGTCACTAAAGTGACTCACGAATTAACCATAATTCGTGTCCCTATTATGGTATCTTGATCCTGCTCGTGTGTGACCCAGCAGGCCTCACGTGAAGTTGGCAGCAAGCCATCTCTATGACTCACAAGTCGAGACCGGACTCTAGCAAGCCATCACGACTACCCAAAACACGTGAGTTATCGTTTTATCAAAACTGACTTAACCTTAGTACCACCTTGTCTCAATCCCGATTGTCACACGATATTTTGGTCATGGATAAGGCACGGGAAAGTCATCCTTAATCCAAACCATAACTTTCTCGATTCCTTGAGTTACTCCCATTTCCCTGTGCGGTCGCACATTCCTCGGTCTATACACCGAGGTCATGCTGGTCTTAGCTCATTCACATTCCCACATGAATAATCGACCAGGGACAGTTTTAGACTAATTATCATATAATTAATCAAGGATTGTTATCATAGTAAACATGCTAATAATATGATAACGACTCAATATGTTCACCCATATAAAATGATTGGGCCTAGGGCACAATCTCCATCATCCACACCCTTTTGTGGCTCTTCTCTAGTTTCCGTCTGCGCCTGTAGAGTGTCTTGTGGATCTTGAACCTCTTCAAGATCTATCTTACTCCCACTGTCTCTTTTGGAGACAAAATCCTTTTGTAAAAGGAATCCATTTCTGACTACAAACACTTTGTTGTCAGATGGGTAGTAGACGTAATACCCCCTCATTTCCTTGGAGTATCCCACAAATAAACACTTTAGAGATTTGGGAGACAGTTTATCGTTAGGCTGTTGCTTAACATAAACTTCACATCCCAAACCTTGAGGTAAGACAAACTGGGCCTCTTCCCAGTCTATATCTCATATGGTGTCTTCTAAACTGCCTTAGACGGAACACGGTTAAGTGTGAACGCAGCAGTTTCTAGAGCATGCCCCCAAAAGGATGGCGGAAGATCAGCCTGACTCATCATAGAGCGGACCATATCTAATAAAGTTTGATTCCTCCTCTCAGTAACATCATTCCACTGTGGAGTTCCAGGAGGGGTAAGTTGTGAGACTATCCCACAACTTCTAAGATGATCAATAAACTCTTGGCTCAAATACTCGCCTCCTCGATCGGATCGAAGGACTTTGATTTTCTTGCCAAGTTGGTTCTCTACTTCACTTTGAAATCTTTTGAACATTTCAAAAGACTCTGACTTGTGCTTCATTAGGTAGACATAGCCATACCTACTGAAGTCATCAGTGAACGTTATGAAGTATGAGTAACCACCCCTAGCTTGAGTACTCATGGGTCCACATACATCACTATGTATGATTCCCAATAAGTCAAGTGCTCTCTGACTGTGGCCAGTTAAGGGGGCCTTCGTCATTTTACCAAGTAGACAAGATTCACAAGCATCATATGATTCAAAATCAAATGAGCTTAGAAGTCCATCTTTATGGAGCTTCTCTAGGCGTTTCTCATTTATATGGCCTAAACTACAATGCCAAAGGTACGTAGGATTTGATTCGTTAATCAAGATCCTTTTGGTATCAACGTTATAGATATTGTTATCGTGTTGCCGTTCTAATTTTAAGACGTAATGATTATCTTGCAAATCACCATAAGCAAATAGAACGTTGTCTTTATAAATAGAACACCTTCCACACAGGGTAATGAGACTAAATCAAGGAATCGAGAAAGTTATGGTTTGGATTACAAGGATGATTTTCCCATGCCTTATCCATGACCATAATATCGTGTGACAATAGGGATTATGACAAGGTGGTACTAAGGTTAAGTCGTTTATATTAAAACGATAACTCACGTGTTTTGGGTAGTCGTGATGGCTTGCTAGAGTCCGCTCTCGACTTGTGAGTCATAGAGATGGCTTGCTGCCAATTTCACATGAGGCCTACTGGGTCACACATGAGCAGGATCAAGATACTGTTATGGGACACGAATTAGGGTTTAATTCGTGAGTCACTTTAGTGACGCAATTTAAGACATAGTTGAATGTCTTAGGACATGAAGTCTTGTCTTAAATAAAATCTACAGTTGTGATATTTAAATTTGTTAGACAAGTTTAAATATATTAATTGTTAAATAGTTAATTTGATTAATCTATTTACAATTAAATTCTTGTTTAAGATATTGGGGAATAATGAAGTGATTTAGTCTCCTAATAAGTGTTAGGGGATTATTGATTTATTAAATTCTCCAATATTGAAGGATAACAAGAGGAGGGTGGCGCCTCACTCTTGAATTAATTAATGAAATATGATTTTGTTATTTTGAATTCAAGATTTAAATTTGAATTCAAGATTCAAGTTTGAATTAAGATATTAGGGTAATATTTTAATTCAATTTGTTAAGGAAATTAGTAAGTTGATTATAACTTCCTAAGAGTTAGGTTTGTTATCTTATTTATTAAATTCCTATAAAAACACTAAGGGGGTGGCGCATTCATCAAGATTCAAATGCAAGATTTGATCTTGCATTTTGAATTTCAAGAATACATTTTGAATTTTGAGTTAAGATATTAATGTAATAATTTAATTAAGATTTCAAATCCTCTTGCCTCATTCCAACCAATGGGAAGTGTGCTTTCAAGATTTGAATTTCAAGATATGATCTTGAAATTTAAATAAAGATTGCCTTTTAATTTTGAATTATAATATTAATGTAATCTTATAATCAAGATTTGGTGATTCCCTAATTTGAGGAATGGAGACTCTATAAATACACACCAAAGTCGCCTATTCTAGGAAGAGAAGGGAAGAGGCAACTCGCCTATTGTAAGAGAAAGAGGGAGAGTTTGACTAACCCAAAAACATAGGGTTTTAGGGGCGATTTGTGTGAAAGGAAGAGAGAGAGGCGCTAAACCTAGAGTAGTGTGGCCAAGAAATTGGTTCTTGGTGTGCGCCACTTGGTTCTTGAATATTTCAAGAAGTGTTCTTGAAATTCCAAGATTGTAGATCCGTTCCCATAATCTCTTAGAGAAGAGATTGGAGGCTAGCACCTGAGTATCTGCCAAACTGTTCATGTGGATCACCGGCAGAGGAAGGACACGAGTTTGAGGACTTCTTGGAATCATGTTTTTCAAAAAAACCGTCTGATTTACGTAAACATCTTTTCTCTCTAGTATAAACACAAGTGGTGGATCCTTTGGAGGAGATTATAATTTTTGTAAAAAATTTTATTTTACCTTTTCCACTGCGTTTGTTCAATAATCTCCAACAGTGGTATCAGAGCCTGGTTATCTTTGTGTTTATGCTAGTTTTGTGAATATACATGTTGATGTATTTTTATACGTTTACCATTTTTCATTCGATTCGTTAAAATTTTTGCGACTATCCACCACACGATTTTAACCTAATCTAAGAATGGTGCAAATTTATGTATTTGATGTTGGAGATTCCCCAGGGAAACACGCAGCGGAAGAAACGTAAATTAAAAAAAAACTTGCGCCCCTGGGGAAAAACCACCCTGAGATCCGCTAGCTGAAATTTAAAACCAGATATGAAAAGTGTTATACCTCAGGCTTTCAATCGGATTGGGGATACTGGTGAGTCTAGAAGTCCGTCTCCACATCCTTCCTCTACCGGTGATCCACACGAACAGTTTCCCGAACACGAGGTGCTAGCCTCCACGCCTCTTTCTCCAAAGAGACTCGGGATCCAATCTACAGATTCTGAATTCAGGAACTCCTTCTCTGAATTCCAGGTGGATGGCGCCACAGATCAACAATCAGCAACAAAACTCCTTTTGTTCTATTGTTGTCTTCAAACCCGTAGAACCCACAACTTTCGATAACTCTTCTAACTCCTTAGAAGAAAATCGACTTCTCTCTCAAGGAAGGTGGGTGTCGAAATTTTCTCTCTCTACAATGAGGAATTCGACTTCTCTCTATTGGTGAGCTAGGGTTTCAGAATGTGCAAGGCATGAGCTTTGTGGGAGCTAGGCGACTTTCAGACCTTATATTTACTAAAATTACACTAATTTTATAAATATAAAATCCATGATATTCTATAATATCATTAATTTAGGCTTTGAATATCTAATTAAAATATTCCTGGAATATCTTAATTCAAATTCAAATAACCAACTCAGAATCACAATTTGAAGATCAAATCTTCCAAGTGGGACCCATGAGTCTAGGCGCCTATCTCCCTCTTTTATTGGGAATTTTATAAATCAAAAATAACTCCTAAAATTAAGGAAGTCATAACCAACTTATATTATCCCAATATTTTTGAATTAAAATATTACAATAATATTTCAAATTCAAATTTTGAATTTCGAATTTAGTTCCAATATTGAATTAAAATATTACCCCAAATATCTTAATTCAAATCTAGAATCTCAAATTCAAATTCAAATCCATGACTTAATTAACAAAACATTTTTATTAATTAAATCCCTTTAATATGAGGCGCCACCCTCAACTAAATATTAGGGAATTTTATAAATTAATAATCTCCTAACTTTTAGGAATTATTTAATTTATTATTTCCCAATATTTAAATTGCAAATAATTAATCTCTATTAATTATTTACCAATTATTTAATCATGTAGAAAATTTAAGACAAGACATAATGTCCCAGACATTTCCTCTGTGTCTTAAATTAGGCCACGGAGTGACCCACGAATTACCCTAATTCGTGTCCCTTAAAAGGTGTGTTCTAATCCTGCTCGTGTGTGACCCAGCAGGCCCCACGTGAAGTTGGCAGTAGGTCATCCCTATGTCCTACAAGTCGTGAGCGGACTCTAGCAAGCCATCGCGACTACCCAAAACACGTGAGTGAATCGATCGTTACCAGAACCGATTTTAACCTTCGTACCTCCTAGGCACCGACCCTATTGTTCTGCGATATCTTGGTCATGGATCAGGCACGGGAAAGTCATCCATGATCCAAACCTTTACTTTCTCGATTCCTTGAGTAAGTCCCAATTAATTGAGTGGCCACTCCTTTTTCCTGGACAGACTCATCGAGGGCGCCAGTAAGATATCTCCCAATTTAATGGGGAACAAAATCCCAATTTTGGTCAGTCCACATTCCTCAGCACGGCAATCAACCAAACCCGTACTTAGCCCTTATGGCTACCCTGCTACGGGCAACGTTAGACTAAGCCAAAGTCTGACAACTGCAACGCCGGAATAATGATGACCTCAGGTCTAAGGCGTCGTGACAGGCGTACAAGAGAGGCAAGCTGATGACTAAACCCATGCAGGACTCTCCGGGTCAGTCCAGCAACTCGTAACCCCTTACGTAATTGCACCATGACTCTCGTTCCAGCATCTAGTGCGTGCATCCCTATGCACCGAGGTCATGCTGATCTTAGTTCATTTTCGCTCCCACGAAAACAATCGATCAGGGACAGATTTAGATTAATTATCTTATAATTAATCATGGACGTAATCACAGTAAACATGCTAATAATGTGAAAACCATTAATTTATCTCTATAAATTAATCCATATGTTCATAACATATACAGAAAAGGATTGGCCCTAGGGCACAATTCCCATCATTTGATACATAAGGTAATCAATTTGATTGATTAAAAATTTTCTTGAAAGGTTTAGGTCTTGGCCGAAACCCTATGCGTATTTTAATTAAAATTGTTTTGATTATTTTATTGTAGGGTGGCCAAAAATTGTAAATTGTGAATTTATAATTTTTGGGTCAATGAATTCGGCTTCTTGAATATGATTCTTGAATTCTTGAATTATTGATGCAAGACTTATTTTTCAAGAAGGGATGTTAAATTGCACAAACCCTAATTGAACACAATCAAGGTCGTTTTTTTTTTTGTGTTGTTGAATGTTGATGGCGTGTATATTTATATATATATGAATTGTTCATGTATGTTTGAGTATGGTGTTGGATATGGCTCTAGGTCTTATTTTCGGTAAATACGGCCTGCGTGTCATCTCCCTAAATTCTGGATGTAATTTCTTTTCTCACCTCACTCCCCTCATATGTTCAAATGAGGTTTCCCAATGTAATTTTTCTTTTTATTTTTAGAAAGATTCTCTCATTGGCTTGAGGGAATTTAGGGTAGATGAGCCATATCTAAACACGGTTATTTTCTGCATTTAGTTTTGTATGTGATACAATTGGCGCTAGATGTATGTTTAGGGGTCGCGATTTTAACATGCAAATTTTATGTTTTGTACGCACAACCACGTATTCGATACGAGCGTAGGATTTTGTATGAGATACAAAATTCGTGCATGTGTTTATATGTATATGATACATGGGGGTAAACACTTGGCACACTCGTTTAATTTTAAAATTGGATTTAAAATTGAACCAAAAATGGAACCTAAAATTGATCCGTTATAAAATCTTAAGTTTTAATGCCATCAATAAAACACCCTGTTAAAATCTTGATCATTGTGGAGCGGTGATAGCCCAAGCTACACGTATCTACTTTTATCTTGAGGAGACACGGGCAAATGGAAGATTCAACGCAATGCCTTATTAAAATCTTGGTTTATTGGATACGGTGATAGCCCAAGCTACACGTGTTTAGTGGGCCTTGATGATATAGGGTTGGGCTTTCACCTCGTTGTTTTGAGTATGGTCATTCACAAGTTTTGTTGTGTGACTTAATGGGGTTATCAAATCGGATTTGGACCTCAAGGCATTAGATGGGATAAACATGTCATAATAAGTATCATACGATGATACAGTCCCATAAAGATCTAAGAGTCACATATGATGTGATTGGTAAAGAGTTACCTACCTAAATAACCTAAGGTTGCATTATCGCCCAAGCGAAGGTAAACTTTGGTGAAATATGGATCTTAGCCACTAATAATAATTTTGCTGGGTTTTATAAAATGGTGGACCTTTTTGCTAATTAACTTTCATATCTTAATTGTAGAATCATGGCAAACAATATAAGTTCAGTGTTATCACTGCGATCTATCCTAGAGAAGGATAAGTTAAATAGGACAAACTTCCTTGACTGGTTTCGTAATTTGAGAATTGTTCTCACCCAAGAAAGGAAGCTTTATGTCCTAGAAAACCCTCCCCCTGAAGAGCTAGCCAACGACGCTCCAAGAGCTCAAAGAACTGCTTATGAGAAGCACTTCAATGACTTTGTGGACGTTGCTTGCCTAATGCTAGCCACAACGGTTCTAGAGTTGCAAAAGAACTTGGAAATGTTGACGGCTTTTGAGATGGTCACACATCTCAAGGAAATGTTCTAGCAGCAGGTTAGACAAGAGAGGTTTGAGACCACTAAGGCTCTACACTCTTGCAAGATGGGTGAAGGTGCATCCATTAGTACCCATGTCTTGAAGATGAAGGGGTACATAGATCACCTTAGTAGGCTGGGATTTCCCATTACTTCAGAGCTTGCGATGGATTTGATCCTAAACTCGCTGCCTAGAAGTTATGACCAGTTTGTCATGAACTTCAATATGAATGGAATGGAGAAATCAATTTCCGAGCTGCATGGTATGCTCAAGAATGCTGAGGCATCCATTAAAAAGGTGCCTAGTGCAGTCTTGATGGTTCAGAAAAACCAGGGGAAAGGGATGGGCAAAGGAAAGAGGAAGGGTAAAGCCCCGGTTGGTGAGACCAAGCCAGGGAACAAGCCTAACCCACGTCCTGCCAAGAAGGCAAAGCCTTCAAAGGATGCGATTTGCTTTTTCTGTCAAAAGCCAGGACATTGGCAAAGATATTGCAAATTGTACTTGGAAGATAAAAAGAAGAAGAAGAGCGGTGAGGTCTCTACTTCAGGTATCTTTGTTATAGACGTTCACTTTTATACTTTAACCACTTGAGCATTAGATACAGCATGTGGTTCTCACATTTGTACAAATGTGCAGGGTCTTAGAGACAGTAGAAAGCTCGACAGAAGCGAGGTGGACCTACGCGTAGGCAATGGAGCAAGAGTTGTTACTGTTGCTGTGGGAACATACGAGCTTGTGTTGCCCTCTGGGCTTATTTTCATTTTGAATAATTGTTATTATGTACCTTCATTGAGTTCAAACATTATTTCCCTTTCTTATTTGGATAAGGAAGGTTTTACATGTGTAAACGGCAATGGAAGGTGTTCTATTTATAAAGACAATGTCCATACATATAAAATGATTGGCCCTAGGGCACAATCTCCATCAGTGGCCACACAGGGCAATGGGACTAACTCAAGGAATCAAGAAAGTTATGGTTTGGATTACAAGGATGATTTTCCCATGCCTTATCCATGATCAAAATATCGTGTGACAATAGGGATTATGACAAGGTGGTACTAAGGTTAAGTTGTTTATATTAAAACGATAACTCACGTGTTTTGGGTAGTCGTGATGGCTTGATAGAGTCCGCTCTCGACTTGTGAGTTATAGAGATGGCTTGCTGTCAATTTCACATGAGGCCTGCTGGGTCACACATGAGCAGGATCAAGATACTGTTATGGGACACGAATTACGGTTTAATTCGTGAGTCACTTTAGTGACGCAATTTAAGACATAGTTGAATGTCTTAGGACATGAAGTCTTGTCTTAAATAAAATCTACATTTGTGATATTTAAATTTGTTAGACAAGTTTAAATATATTAATTGTTAAATAGTTAATTTGATTAATCTATTTACAATTAAATTCTTGTTTAAGATATTGGGGAATAATGAAGTGATTTAGTCTCCTAAGAGTTAGGGGATTATCGATTTATTAAATTCTCCAATATTGAAGGATAACAAGAGGAGGGTGGTACCTCACTCTTGAATTAATTAATGAAATATGATTTTGTTAATTTGAATTCAAGATTTAAATTTGAATTCAAGATTTGAATTTGAATTCAAGATTCAAGTTTGAATTAAGATATTAAGGTAATATTTTAATTCAATTTGTTAAGGAAATTAATAAGTTGGTTATAACTTCCTAAGAGTTAAGTTGGTTATCTTATTTATTAAATTCCTATAAAAACACTAAGGGGGTGGCGCATTCATCAATATTCAATTGCAAGATTTGATCTTGCATTTTGAATTTCAAGAATGCATTTTGAATTTTGAGTTAAGATATTAATGTAATATTTTAATTAAGAATTCATATCCTCTTGCCTCAATCCAACCAATGGGAAGTGTGCTTTCAAGATTTGGATTTCAAGTTATGATCTTGAAATTTAAATAAAGATTGCCTTTTAATTTTGAATTATAATATTAATGTAATCTTATAATCAAGATTTGGTGATTCCCTAATTTGAGGAATGGAGACTCTATAAATACACACCAAAGTCGGCTATTCTAGGAAGAGAAGGGAAGAGGAAACTCGCCTATTCGACTAACCCAAAAACTTAGCGTTTTAGAGGCGATTTGTGTGTGAGGAAGATTGAGAGGCGCTAAACCTAGAGTAGTGTGGCCAAGAAATTGGTTCTTGGTGTGCGCCACTTGGTTCTTGAATATTTCAAGAAGTGTTCTTGAAATTCCAAGATTGTAGATCCGTTCCCATAATCTCTTGGAGAAGAGATTGGAGGCTAGCACCTGAGTATCTGCCAAACTGTTCGTGTGGATCACTGGCAGAGGAAGGACACGAGTCTGTGGACTTCTTGGAATCGCGTTTTTCAAAGCAACCGTCTGATTCAGGTAAACATCTTTTCTCTCTGGTATAAACACAAGTAGTGGATCGTTTCGAGGAGATTATAAGTTTTCTAAAAATTTTTATTTTACCTTTTCCCTGCGTTTGTTCAATAATCTCCAACACATTAATTGTGGGGTGTAGAAGTATCTTTATCTCATTCATTTTTATCCTTCCTCGAACTTGGAGATGGAGATGGAGATGGAGATGAAATCAATTTAGGGTTGATATTCTGCTTTTTTTTAACCCAAAAACCACACTGTGGATATGCTTTGCTCTTATTATATTTTGGTTCAAATTGCAAAATAGTCCTTTCCTAATTTGTTTGAAAAGAAAAAGCGCTCAAATTAAAAAATAGTCTACCTTAAAATTCATTGTAACATGGCTCTATTAATTTGGATGGAAAAAATCACCTGGGACCCTATTTGCTAATGGAGGAAACCACAGGCCCCCAATTTGACACTTTTTAAACCACAGGGACCCTATCTGAAAATAGGTTAAACCACAGGGACCCTATCTGAAAATAGGTCAAACCACAGGGCCCTATGTGTAATTTACCCTATAAAAAATTGTCTATTAATTGGGATGGGCCAGCCCGCCAACCCGCCCAACCCCAATTTGACACTTGTTTGGTTTGGTTTAGTTTGGGCTGAAATATTTTTTCTCCAAAACCCAATCGACCCTTAGAAAAATCCAGCCCAAACCAACCCACCCTAAACCCAACCAAACTCAACCCACCCCTTGAAGATATTAATGGTACTTTCAAGTGTAATAAATACAATAATTGTCAAAGAGATAAAATAATAAACTAATAATTCAGCCCATAAAAAATTATCGAGTTGACAATTCGATCCCTAAAAATATTGAAAAACAAAATTTAGTCCTTGAAAACCCAAAATACCGTACTTATTAGTCCATTTACTGAACTAAATAATATATTGTTTTAATCTTTTAGAGATTAAAGAGTATATCATTTTAATTTCTCAGGGAGAAAACTCTATATTTCAATCTTTTAAGGACCGAATTACCAACTCGTTAATCTTTTACAAGTTGAATTGTTAGTTTAACAAGATAAAATTAAGTTAGAATTTAAGAAATACTCTTTTGGTAAAATATCATTTTCTTTAAATGTTATAATTAACTTCCACAATCCTAGCCAATTAATAATAATAATAATAATAATAATAATAATATTGGATAATTATGAGTTGATTCATAATTATGAGTTAATTTGGTCTCATATCCTTTGTTAAACTCCTAATTAGGTCCTGTATCTTTTTTTGTTGCACTTTTGGTCCCAAATCTTTTGGTTAGGTTGCAGAATGATCAATCGTTAATTGATCTTTTTACAAAGATATGGGACTACTTCTGCACCGGACTCAAAGATATATAACCAATTCCGCAATGGATCCAAAGTTATGGAACCAACTTTGTAACAAAAAAAGATATGAGGTTAAATTGGGACCTGACCTCAAGATACGGGACCAAATTGGGAACTGAGCAAAAGATATGGGACCAAATTTGCTCTTTGGCCTAAATTAATTGATTTCTTGATTCTCTCTCATTGTGTGGCCAACAATTTTGGGAGTTTTCTTGGGTTCTTCTTATTATTGTTTGAAAAAGATTAATTAGAACTAGACCATAGAAATTAAATCAATCACTCTAAATTTTTATCATTCATGAAATTTGTTAATATGATATAAATGACCAAAAATATGATTTTCGGTGATTGTGTAATTTTTCAGCGAAACGGAACATTGAGCAAACTTGAGGGACCAAAATAGGACTTTGGCCCAAAAACAAATTGAGGTTATGGTATAATTGACAACAATGTGAAACGTTGGGGGCATAACTGATAGAAAACAAACGTTGGGGGCATAAATGAAACTGACCCGAAATGTTAAGGGCACCAATAGGTCTTTTGCCTTATATTATTACTGACATATAATAATAAGAAATATTTTTCAGCAAAATTCAATATAAAAAAATTGTAGAGTCAAGTATACTTTTTTTATAAAAAAATGTTTGAGTTGTATAATTGACAACAATGTGAAACGTTGGGGCATAACTGACACAAAACAAACATTTGGGGCACAATTGAAATAGACCCCAAACGTTAGGGACACCAATAGGTCTTTTTTCTTATATCATTATTGACTTATAAAAATAGGAAATTTTTTTAACAAAATTCAATACAAAAAAATTGTAGAGTCAAGTATATTTTTTTCATAAAAAATTGTCTATAAATTGGAATGGGCCAACCCGCCAACCCGTCCAACCTGAACCTACTGTTGTTTGGTTTGGTTTAGTTTGGGCTGAAATATTTTTTCTCCAAAACCCAATCCACCCTTAGAAAATTCCAGCCCAAACCAACCCGCCTTAAACGGAACCCAAGTCAACCCACCCCTCAAAGATATTAATGGTACTTTCAAGTGTAATAAATACAATGATTGTCAAAGAGATAACATAATAAACTAACAATTCAGCCCATAAAAAATTATCGAGTTGACAATTCGATCTCTAAAATATTGAAAAACAAAATTTAGTCCTTGAAAACTCAAAATAGTGTACTTATTAGTCCTTTTACTGAACTAACTAATATATTGTTTTAATCTTTTTGAGACTAAAGAGTATATCATTTTAATCTCTCAGGGAAAAAACTCCATATTACAATTTTTTAAGGACCGAATCAGCAACTCGATAATCTTTTACAAGTTGAATTGTTAGTTTACTCAAGATAAAACTAAGTCAGAATTTAAGAAATACTCTTTTGGTAAGATATCATTTTCTTTTAATGTTATAATTAACTTCCACAATCCTAGAAAATTAATAATAATAATAATATTGGATAATTATGAGTTGATTCACAATTATGAGTTAATTTGGTCTCATATCTTTGTTAAATTCTCAATATGGTCCTGTATCTTTTTTTTTTGCACTTTTGGTCCCATATCTTTTTGTTTGGTTGCAGAATGATCAATCGTTAATTGACCTTTTTACAAAGATATGAGACTATTTCTGCACCTAACTCAAAGATATATAACCAATTCTGCAATGGATCCAAAGATATGGAACCAAATTAACAACATAAAAAGATATGAGGTTAAATTGGGACCTGACTTAAAGATATGAGACCAAATTGTGAACTGAGCAAAAGATATGTGATCAAATTTGCACTTTGGCCAAAATTGATTGATTTTCTTGATTCTCTCTCATTGTGTGGCCAACAATTTTGGGAGTTTTCTTGGGTTCTTCATATTATTGTTTGAAAAAGAGTAATTAGAACTAGACCATAGAAATTAAATCAATTACTCTAAATTTTTATTATTGATGAAATTTGTTAATACGATAGAAATATATCTATTTAGCTTTAAAAAAGACTAATAAAATTTGCCTTTGAAGTTTTACAACTACTTTTAATAAAGGGAAAACATATATAGAAAATTAAATTTTATAATTTTATCTTTAAAACATTTAATTGAGATATTTATGTAATAGAATTAAATCAACAATTTATTATGTAATAATTTTTTTTAATTCATTACTTAAGTTGAACCAAGTCAAGACAAACATAAAGCTTTAAATGCATTATTATCAATTAATGTTTGACATTAATGTTCACATTGAAGTGAAAACCATCCAAACAGAAAAATGTGTTTTTAAGGGATTGAGTGTGTGGTTTGAATTCATTCTATCATCAGTATCATCAAAACATGGCTCTATTCACCAAGTCCCTCATTGTGATTATTTTCCATGTAATGATGATTTTTGCGATGTTTAGAAGCAGTGAGGCATTACTCATTCCAAAGAAAGCGACAGTTCGAATTACAAACAATTTTTCGCCACCTCAAGACGTGACTCTTCATTGTAAATCTAAGGATGATGATCGTGGGGTGCACATAATCAAAGGTGGTGAGACATATGAGTTTCATTTTACACCAAACATCTTTCTAGCTGTAACCCTTTATTTTTGTTCGTTTTCGTGGCCAACTGATACTTCACTTCACTACTACGACATGTATATTCAAGAGCGAGATGAGGCTAACTGCCAGGTGTGTGCTTATAAAATATCAGAAGCAGGACCATGTAAGTGTAATCCATCTAGTGGTGTCATTACTGAGTGCTTTCCTTGGAATCCTCCTAAACAACAACAACAACCGAAGGAGAAGTCTCTTATTATTACATCGGATTTAAATATTACTAGTATTGATCTCCTAAAACCCAAACCAATCTCTCCATAATTGTTCCTTTTGAATTCTGTTTCAGTTTTATAAGATGTTCTATATATAGAGAGAGAGATATTGTATTTTTCTCATATTATAAAATAAAATAAAATAAACAAAAGTCTAAAGTTGGAAGAACCATGATGATGTGGTACGTTATACAATTTATAAGATATAGCTATTTTATATTGGCCAAAGTCCTATTTTGGTCCCTCAATTATGCTTAGTGTTCCAAATTAGTCCTCCAGTTATTTTTTGTTTCATATTGGTCCCTCAGTTATGCAAAATTTGACAAAGTTGGTCCCTTTAACAGTTTACATCCATTTTTCCGTTAAGAAAAAGATAAAATTGATTTTTAACTCATAAAAGTTTAAATTTTTTACATTAAAGACCTTTTTCTCTATAATAGAACCAAAATGTAAGAAAAAGGAAATACATGGGAGTTTTAGTTTATTTTACACAAAAAAATCACAACCTCCTGTATCTCCTCTCTCTCCCCCTTCGAGCCCTTCTCGTCGCCGCCGGCATGGATCCTCGATCAATTCCCCAAATGGTTCCCTATCGATCGCGAGACCTACCTCGATCGCCTCTCTGTCCGCTACGAGCGCGACGGCGAGCCGAATTTGCTGGCGCCGGTGGATTTCTTTGTGAGTACGGTGGATCCGATGAAGGAGCCGCCGCTGGTGACGGCGAACACGGTGCTGTCGATTCTGGCGGTGGATAAGATATCGTGTTATATCTCCGATGACGGAGCATCGATGTATACATTTGAAGCGTTGTCGGAGACGGCGGAGTTTGCGAGGAAGTGGGTGCCGTTTTGTAAGAAGTTCAATATAGAGCAATGAAGGTTTGTTTTGTTTCTGCGACTTCAATTTCACTCTCATATTATAGTAGTCCCATATAGTGTTAGAAACCTTCACACATGCCTCAGTCCGGGCTTCCCTCAGACCATCGGAGCATGCCGACGGCGAGAAGGGGTCGAAGGTCTGGAGAGAGAAAGAGAGAGACGAGATTGAGAGGGGAGGTTGTATTTTTTGTGTAAAATAAACTAAAACCCCTATATATTTCTTCTTTCTTACATGTTGGTTCTATTATAGAGAAAAATGTCCTTAATGCAAAAAATTTAAGCTTTTAGGAGTAAAAAATCAATTTTATCTTTTTTTTTTAAAGGAAAAATGGATGAAAACTGTTAGAGGGACCAACTTTGTTAAATTTTGCATAACTGGGGGACCAATATGGAACAAAAAATAACTGGGGGACTAATTTGGAACACTGAGCATAACTGGGGGACCAAAATAGGACTTTGGCCTTTTATATTTGTTATGTTTATACAAGAAGAATCATGATGTGGTTGATTGCTTCTTTAAAAAAAGGTAAGGCCAAAGTCCTATTTTGGTCCCTCAGTTATGCTCAATGTTCCAAATTGGTCCCTCAGTTTTCCAAAACTTGACACAATTGGTCCCTCAAACGTTTTCTATCCATTTTTCCGTTAAAAAAAAAGACAAAAATGATTTTTAACTCCTAAAAGTTTTAATTTTTGCATGAAGGACATTTTTCTCTATAATAGAACCAAAATGTTAGCAGGAAGAAATAAATGGGGGGTTTAGTTAATTTAGCATCCTTTCTCTTCCTTTTATTGCCATGGGCACTAGTAGCGGCAGCGGCTGCGTCTCTGCCGGCCCTCCGGTCGGTGACGGTGGACTCCTCGGCGGAGGCATCTCGATGCAAGGAATTGTATAGGAAAATGGATTAGCGAGAGAGAATGTGGACTCGCTGATCAAAGGAGGATCCATTGAGAGAACCGAAATTCATTCAAACTGAGAATTCCCGACTAGAGCCTTATCGTCACTGAGATGCCTCCGCCGAGGAGTCCACCGTCACCGACTGGAGCTCCGGCGCCGTCGGCGAAGGTGTAGCTTCGAAGGATGCTAGCTCAGACGAGAGAGAGAGAGAGAGAGAGAGAGAGAGAGAGAGAGAGAGAGAGAGAGAGAGAGAGAGAGAGAGAGAGAGAGAGAGAGAGAGANGAGAGAGAGAGAGAGAGAGAGAGAGAGAGAGAGAGAGAGAGAGGAACGAAAGAGAGAGGAAAAAATGTGCTAAATTTACAAAAACACCCCAATTATTTATTCTTTTTTACATTTTGGTTCTATTATAAAGAAAAAGGTCCTTAACGAAATATTAAAACTTGTAGGAGATAAAAATCAATTTTGTCCTTTTTTAACGAGAAAATGGATGGAAAACGTTTGAAGGACCAATTGTGCCATGTTTTGAAAAACTGAGGGACCAATATGGAACGGAAAATAACTGAGGTACCAATTTGAAACATTGAGCATAACCGAGGAACCAAAATAAAACTTTGGCCAAAAGGTAAAGAAGAGAAGGGAAGCAATTAAATAAATTAAACAATAATGGTGCCAATATTGGCATTTTCATTTTCTTTTTCAATAATTTGAGCAAACTATATTCATGAAACTAAGAATAGCATATGGCTGTAAAAGTTTTTAAGCAAGAAATTAAATTTATGTCGTTAAATAATAATACTGTGTGTGTAAATATTTTCGATTTTGACAATACGAAATAATGGTTTGAATCTTATAATATCAATCACTTCGTTAAAACTTTAAAGAATTTATACTAATAGATAACACCTCGCCTACTTCTTCCCTTGGGGGTGGAGGCAAGAGTTGGTATTAGGGGGCCAAATACTTTTATAATATAATTATATATTATATATATTTATTAAAATATTTTAATTATACAATATATAATATATGTATATATAAAAATTATTTTTAAATAATACTTTTTTAATTTCTAAAAATATTAGTATTTTATTTTTAAAAATAAGAAATAAAATAGTAAACTAACAATTTGGTCCTTGATAGATCACCGCTGAAAACTCAGTCCTTGAACAATTAAAATACACATTTAGTTTCTCGAAGTTATAATTCACATGTCGATCAAGGTGAATTATAGTAAGGTTTATAATCTATGTTTTCGTGGTATTGTAACAACAATTGGAAGAGTGATTCTTTATAATAATTCTCCATTATCTTTTGTGAGATAAGAAAGTCATCATTGGATTCTTCCCTAGGGATTCCACCTTCTCATCCCCCATCTCATCTATCCCTGCATTCATATTTGTTGTTTTCTTTGCAAAGTTTCTTCTTCTTTATAATTAGGGTAAAGTACACTTTGCTACCTTGAAGTATGGATCGGTTCTACTTTGGTACTCTATTCTTTTGAAAGTAACATTTTATTATCATATTCTATATGTCCTTAGCACGCTTTGGTACCCCAAAACTCTTTTTTTTTGTTACCTTTTGATGGAAAAAGCATGTGCATGGTCAAAAACATGAATTCCACCCTTCTAAACGCTTATTGCACTATTTTGCCTAAAAAAACATGAAATCTCTGCCTTCAACTACATACGGAATCGTGTTTTTTGCGGGCTGAATCGTGAAATCTAAGTTTAGGATAATGGATTTTGTGTTTTTGACCATGCACATGACCTGCTTGTAATTTTTTCTATCAAGAGGTAACAAAAAAAAAACTTTTGAAAGAACAAGGTACCAAAGTGGAACCAATTCATACCTCAGGGTACCAAATTGTTATTTACTCTTATATATAGCATTGTCGCACCAGAAATGCGATGTGCACGACGCGAAAAGAGAGTTAAAACGAGTTTTGAAAACATTTCGCAAACATTTTGAAAAACAACGTTTTGACAAGGAGTCCCTACTAAAACTTTTAAGGAAAACTTTAGAAAACCTTTTCAAAGATAATTTCGCAAACTGGTTTTTAAATTAGAGTTGTACTCGAGAGTTAGTACGTGTAGGGAAGGTGTTAGGCACCCCACAACGTCTAATTACCGAATTGTGCAATTTGATTATGTGTGCAATAAATACCCTGAAACAATCACATGCAAAGTGCGAGAAGTTTGGATGATCGGACTTGACCAATGAGCTGACACCAAGAGCTTACGTACCTGTTAAGGGGATCAAAGTCCACGTAATTCATGTAGAAAACATTGTGAGTTGGTTAATTTTAGTTAGAGCGAAAGAAATTGAGATTAGTGGGTTTATTTAATTTTATTTTTGAATTCTCAATGATTCTCAATTCATTCTCTCTTGAGTTTTTCCTCTTTTTGATTGTTTTACATTTTTCTTCAAAATGCTTTATTCTCAATGATAATCTAAAAACATATTTTTGTATTTTCTAAAAATATGATTTGGAATGAAAATATATTTTTGAATTCTTTTAATGATCATAAAATATTTATAAAAAAGCTAAAAATCCTAAAAGGAGAGAGAAGATTATTTTTCTAATTTTTAAGATAAAATATTGGGTCGTTGGAACCCAAATTCGTCACATAAATTCACAATAACTTCACACAAATAGGGAATTTAAACATGCAATGCAAATCCTAACAAATACTATGTCTTCCCACTAGCACCGATAAACGGTCGTGACAATGAGACGATTTCTTATACCGTAAAGTAGGGAATAGTGAGCCACCTCATACTTAGGTCAGGTACCTTCCCTAACTGATGATAAGTATAAGTGTCCTTAGACTTTCTAAAGGAAAGGAAATATTTCTAATGCATGAGTATTACAAAATATGACATGAAAACGATAAAGAAAATTAGAAGGAGGATAAAAAGGAAAATGAGAAAATAAATAAAAACAAAAAAAATAAAAGAGGAGTCAAAGAACACCAAACTAAAATGAAATTGAATAAACGAAAATCAAGTAAAAAAATCAAGAATTAAAATCACATAAAAGAAGTAAACCAAAAATAGTTAAATAAGATAATATAAAAACAAAATAATATAAATAAAATAAAAACAAGAAAAAAAAAAAGAAGGGAACAAAAATAAATAAAAAGAAAATGAGACTAAGTTTAATAGACAAAATGAATAAAGTTTATATATATATATATATATAAAACAGAGAC
>QANZ01046155.1:43522-62295 GCA_003254925.1 Chamaecrista fasciculata
TTTAGATTAATTATCTCATAATTAATCACGGATTGTTATCATAGTAAACATGCTAATAATATGATAACCATTAATTTATCTCCATAAATTAATTGATATGTTCTCAACATATCTATAAAATGATTGGCCCTAGGGCACAATCTCCAACAAATAGATATAGGTCGGGAGTTGGAAACACATTTCCTAACCAACATTTTAACACTCCAGCACCTCAAAGGCAAAATTTCTCTTCGACCAAAACTGATACTCAACTCCTCATAAGAAAGTTTGAAGAATCTGAAGCACGGACCACGTAGAAATTTGAGGACTTAGGAATTAGGATTGATCATCTTTCTAAATAAATGGGCATCATGAGGAAAAAGCACGATGATCTTGAAGCAGCAGTCATCCGACTGATCGAGACTGAGGAGAGTTTCCACGCTCTAGTCAATAACGTAAGTACCCCTAGTAGTTCTAAGGTCGTTCATGTCATCACTATTAGAGGAAACAAGCCAATAGGAAACCCTACCCAAGCTATTCAAGAACCTGATCCTGAACCTGAACCTGAGAAAGAACTGATAGAGATCAAAGAAGAAAGGCATAAAGACTTTAGAGCCATAATAGAGAAACATCCTAGGTATGCCCAATTCTTCTTTGGTTTCAACTATATGAAAGGAACCCTACTAAAAAGCAATCGAAAACTAAGGTAGAAGATTTGCCCTTTCCAAGCTCCCATATAATGACTAAGGAACAACTAGAAGAAAAGAAGGATAAGGAGTTAGAAGATTTATTTGGAAAATTAGAAGTTAATACCGCCTTATTAGAATTGGTTAGGAAAGTCCCTAGGTATACCAAAGTACTCAAAGACTTAGTTTCCAAAAAGAGAATAGCTCAAAAGAAGCTTCCTTTAATCCCTACCATTTCAGCCCTCTTAGAGTCTAGATTGCCTACAAAACGCAAGGACCATGGTTCATTCACTATTCCTTGCATGATAGGGAGAGCAATAATCAATGGAACACTGTTGGATCTAGGAGCAGCGTTCAACGTTATGCCCAAAACAGTCTATGATTCCTTGAATATGGAAGGACTGAAGGACACAGGGTTGATCCTGGTACTAGTCGACAAAAGTAGTAGACGCTCATTAGGAATAGTAGAGGATGTCTGATCAGCCCAAAAGTGAACAAGTTATTTGGCCTTCTTTTAGTGTGTTTATAATAATAATATATTAGAATTAGACCAACTAATATGCTAAGGGCAACACTAAGGTATGGTGGAATAAAGTGGATAAAATGAGTTAATTAGCGTTTATTTATTGTATTTATAAATAGGTACTACTTAATGGTTTATTCAGTGTTTAAGATTTCCAAATAGGGCCAAACAATGAGGGAAATATCAGAATATTCTAGAAGATCACGTTGAGCACAAGGTATCTTTGCGCCACCACGTGGGCCGCCGGCCCAGATTCGGTAAACCCCACGGCGCACAAATGTTCTAGGAATATGACGTCAGCAGATAAGCTTCAGCGCAGTTTATTGTTGTGCCGTCTCTTTGAGCCAATGGCCCAAAAGGGAAATCTCGAGGCACAGATTAATCTGAAGCAGGAGAGTATGTTTTGCACGGCTATGATTCAAGATACGAAGATAAATTGAAATATCGCAGATATTTCGTACCACCTTCATATTGGGTCTCCGGCGCAAGCAACGGCACAGAGGTGATTTTCTTTGCTTGACTTGCGGAACAAGCACACTACTCAACACTAGAAATAGAGGTCGTCATTCCACGCTCAAAGCACCAATTCACTGACTTCGACTAGTTTACACCAATTCTCTTTAGATTAGAATAGTTCTCTGCCTAGAGCATGAGTAACTAAATAGGTAGATACTTGAGGAATGCCTCATGGATGTGACTTGAGTCCATCATGATTCGTTGTAAAGTTCAAATGTTGATGTTGCGTTTATGAGGTATGATCAACTCTTTCAATTGTAATTGTTGAAGTTGTTTATATATAAGTCGTAGATCATATTTTGTTAAAGTAATGGGACCTTGACATTCCTGGAGTTTGTCTCTCTCTCACGATTAATGAAGTAGCTCTTTAGGGTTCTAAAGAGTGGTATTTGTTATGACTAGAAGTATTAATTGATATATATGTTTGTTTATTGTTCCGATGTGATAATAATATAGATTGTCCCGACGAGCTTTGGCAAATACCTCATGAAACCAGTTTTGGATGAGTTACCTAACCTAATCTTGTACCCTCTCCATTATTTGATTGATTGTGTTTATGGTTTAAATACATGGTCTAACTTAAAAAAGTAAATGCATATTCATTGTCTAATCTTTATGATGAATGAATTATGATAGTCTATCTCTAGGGTTTTCTCTCAAGTATTGTTTTGACTCATAAGAATCTTATTAAATTGTGACAACCCTCAATTACAAAAGTTACAACCTTCGTCACAATTCTCTTTGCCTCATCACATTGAGTTCCGCGAGAGATCCGACCTTGGGTTAGCATCTATACTATATTTTAATAAATATAGTTATACTTGCAAGGCTCAAGTATAATTAAATTTGATCCGTTTGACACCTTACGACAAGTGTCCGGTCAAGTTTTGGCGTCGTTGCCGGGGAACTCTTTCTTGAGTTCCTAAGATAATTGTGATTAGTTTTTGAGTCTTTATTTTTTTTTTTGAGTCGAGTCTTGTTTTGATTTTTGAGTCTTTATTTTTGAATCTTGTATTTGTTTTTGTTTATTTTGAGTCTTTTAGTATTTGTTTAATTTGTTGTGTTTGTTTTAATTTTTAATTTTTAATTTTCGCTAGTTTTTATTTTATTATTATTTATCATTTTTTTTAGTATATGCCTAGGAGACCTTTAGAGCCTATAGGTCCCCTAGATATGGATTTAGATAAAACACTTAGATCCCTTAGAAAAAGTAAGAAAAACATAGATATGGAAAATTCAAGCAATAACCGTAGGTTAGATAACCAAGAACGCGATGAAGTTCGCCAAAATCACGGTCTAAATAATGGACAACCTAGACCGAGAAGTTCTATAAGAGAAGCATCCCAATGTAATGAATAGTATGAGGTTCAACGAAATGTGTTCCCTCAAATCCAAACGGATTTTGAGAAAAAAGGACCACTTTTCAATGGATTACCTAAGTTTCACGGGTTGGCCAGTGAAAATCCTTTTACTCATCTGAATAATTTGTATCTTCACTGCCGAACCATGAAACCCCTAGCACCAAGCATAGAGGATGTGATGTGAAAAGTATTCCATGTCACGCTCGAAGGTAAGACGCTAGATTGGTATACTCATCTAGGAACTTATGAACGGACAACTTATCTGTCCTGGGAAAATCATAGAAGGTCGCTTCTCGTCAAATACTTTCCCGAAGCTAAAGTATCTGCCGCTAAACAGCAAATCTCAGCTGTGGAACAACGAGATAACGAGACTTTACTCGAATACCTAACTAGATACCAGGACCTTTTAGTAAAGTGTCCTAATCACCAGTACACTGAGGAGCAAATAGTGGAATACTTTTGTAGTGGACTTCTAGACGACGAGGCTAATCATATTGATGCCGCGTCTAATGGATCAATTACGAAGTTGGATGTTGAGACTGCATGGGAGCTAATCAAGGAAATCGCCCTCAAGCGAGAAAACCGAAGAAGACGTACCCGTGCTGTCAAGGGAATAGTAACCAATGAGTCAGACCCGATGATGGAAAAATTGGCATCAGACATGGACAGTCTAGCCATAGCTGTCAAGGAAATGAATGCCAAGTTAGCTACTTCGCCAAGAAAAGTCGCTCTTGTGACAGCACCTTGCTCCGTGTGCGATTCATATCATCATGGAACTAGGGAATGTCTGTTGGAGATTGTGCCCTAGGGCCAATCATTTTATAAAATATGTTTTGAACATATTAATTAATTTATGGAGATAAATTAATGGTTATCATATTATTAGCATGTTTACTATGATAACAATCCGTGATTAATTATGAGATAATTAATCTAAACTGTCCCTGGTCGCTCATTCAAGTGGGAACTTGAAATGAACTAAGACCAGCATGACCTCGGTGCATAGAGGTGCATGCACTAGATGCTGGTACGAGAGTCATGGTGCAATTACGTAAGGGGTTACGAGTTGCTGGACTGACCCGGAGAGTCCTGCATGGGTTTAGTCATCAGCTTGCCTCTCTTGTACGCCTGTCACGACGCCTTAGACCTGAGGTCATCATTATTCCGGCGTTGCAGTTGTCAGACTTTGGCTTAGTCTAACGTTGCCCGTAGCAGGGTAGCCATAAGGGCTAAGTACGGGTTTGGTTGATTGTCGTGCTGAGGAATGTGGATTGACAAAAAGGGATTTTGTTCCCCATAAGATTGGGAGATATCTTACTGGCGCCCTCGATGAGTCTGTCCAGGAAATGCGTGGCCACGCTTGGTTTTGGGACTTACTCAGGGAATCGAGAAAGTTGAGGTTTGGATTAAGGATGACTTTCCTGTGCCTTATCCAGAACCAAGATATCGTGTGACAATAGGGTCTTTGACAAGGTGGTACTAAGGTTAAATCGGTTTTGGTAAAAACGATTACTCACGTGTTTTGGGTAGTCGTGATGGCTTGCTAGAGTCCGCTCACGACTTGTAGGTCATAGGGATGACCTGCTGCCAACTTCACGTGGGGCCTGCTGGGTCACACACGAGCAGGATTAGAACACCTTTTATAAGGGACATGGATTAGGGTAATTCGTGGGTCACTCTGGTGGCCTAATTTAAGACACAGAGGAAATGTCTGGGACATTATGTCTTGTCTTAAATTTTCTACAGTTTAAATAATTGTTAAATGATTAATAGAGATTAATTATTTACAATTAAAATATTAGGAATAATAAATCAAATAAGTTTCCTAAAAGTTAGGAGATTATTGATTTATAAAATTCACTAATATTGCATATAGAGGGTGGCGCCTCTTTTAAGATGATTTTAATTAATAGAAATGTTTTATTAATTTAAATCATGAGTTTGAATTTGAATTTGAAATTCATGATTTGAGTTAAGATATTGGGGTAATATTTTAATTCAATAAAGAATTTAAATTCAGAATTCAAAATTTGAATTAAAGATATTATGGTAATATTTTAATTCAAAAACATTGGAAGATAATCAGTTAGTTAAGACTTCCTAAGAGTTAGGAATGTTTTTGATTTATTAAAATCCAAAGGAAAAGGGACGCATATGGCGCATGGCATCTGTGGGACCCAAGGGAGATTTGATCTTCCATTTGATTCTCCAAGATAGCATTTTGAATTTGAATTAAAATATTATGGTAATATTTTAATTAGATATTCAAGTCATAAAATATGATATTATTGTAATGTCATGATTTTATAATTATAAAATTCCATAATTTTGGTAATTATAAGCTTAAGAAGTCGCCTAGCCCAAAACCCTAATTCATAAGTGCAATTTTGGGTTCCTCCTTGTAGAGAGAGAGCAAAAATTCGCCACCTCCATAGCTAGAGAGAGAAAATTCGATTTTCCTAAAGAGTTAGTGAAAATTCGAATTGTTCTATCTTTAGGGTTTTGAGAGAAGAAGAACAAAAGGAGTTTTGTTGCTGTCTTCTGCTCTGTTGCGCCACCTAGCTCTGAATTCAAAGAAGGAGTTCTTGAGTTCAACAACTGTAGATTCGATCCCTTGTTTCTTTGGAGAAAGAAACAGAAGCCTAGCACCTTGTGTTCGGGAAACTGGTCGTGTGGATTACCGGTGGAGGAAGGACGTCGAAACGGACTTCTCAGACTCGCCAAGTTTAACCATCCGATTGAAAGCTTGAGGTATAACACTTTTCGTATCTGGTTTTAAATTCAACTAGCGGATCTCAGGGTGGGAAATTCCTGGGGAGCGCAAAATTTTGTTTTACTTTTGCTTCCGCTGCGTGTTTTGCCCCGGGATTTCCCAACAGTGGTATCAGAGCCACGCTAGTCCTGGATTTAAAATCATATTTTGTGTACATGTGATGTATGCTTGGCGTGTTTTACCTGTTTCAATCTTGTTTTTGGTTTTACAAAAAATCCACCGAATATTTTTCTTAAAACTGAATCTACAAGAAAAGGTGCAAATTTATGTATACGATACATAAAGAAATCAATGTGATTGATTTGGAAATTTTTCTTGATTATTTAAGCCAAAATCGAAATTCCTGTATAATTATAGTTAAAAGGTGTTTTAATTATAATATTATATGGGTGACTGAAAATTTATTAAAATTATGAATTTTAAAATTTTTGGGTCAATAATTTAAATTCTTGAATGTGATTCCTGAATTTTGTAATTATTGATAATGGGCCTAAATTCAAGAAAAGGCATGTTAAAATTGCACAACCCTAATTTAAACACCTACAAAAATCGTTTTTGATATGTGTTGCAAATATATCGTGTTTGACATGATTGTATTAATGGTTCATATATGTAATTGTGTGATGTTGGATATGGCTCTAGGTTTTTGGTGTATACGGCCTGCGTGTCGTCTCCCTCTATCCGATGTAATTTTACTTTTCAGTTTATACCTCAATGTAACTGGGGTTTACTCTATTGTAATTTTACTTTTCTTTTTAGAAAAATTCTCTCATTGGCTTGGGAGAATTATTAGGATAGGTGGGCCATATCTAAACACGATATATATTTGCTTTACATTTAGTTTGTATGTGATACAAAGCGTTAGATGTATGTTTAGGACGCGATTTTAACATGCTATTTACCCCGTTTAAGCGCAACAAACACGTATACGATACGAGCGTGGGATTTTGCATATGATGCAAGATCCGTGCACATGTTTATATATGTATGTGATACATGGGGTGATAAACATGTGGCATGACTCGTTTAATTTTAAAAGGAGTTTTAAAATTAAACTATAAAACGAAACCTTTTAAAACTCAAACCCTTTTAGAAAATCTTAAGTTTTAATGTCGTCAATAAAACACCCTGTTGAAATCTCGTTCATCGTAGAGCGGTGATCGCCCTCCGCGACACGTTTCTACCTTGACCTTCAGGAGACACGGGTGAATGGGGGTTTTCAGTTCGATGCCCATTGAAGTCTTGGATCATTAAATGCGGTGATCGCCCTCCGCGACACGTGTTTAAGTGATGCCTTGATGATATGGGGCTGGGCTTCGGCCTCGTCGTTTGGGCCTTGCCATTCACAAGTTTTATTGTGTGACTTAATGGGGTTATCAAAACGGTTTTGGACCTCAAGGCATTAGATGTGATAAACATGCCGTGTCATATGATGATACAGTCCCATAAAGATCTAAGAGTCACATAGAGATGTGATTGGTAAAGAGTTACCTACCTAAATAGCCAAGGGATGCATGATCGCCCTCCGCGACGGTAGACTTTGGTGAAATATGGGTCTTAGCCACCAATAATAAATTTTACTGGGTTTTATAAAATGGTGGATATATTCCTGCTATTTAAAACTTTTCATATCTTAAGTTGTAGAATCAATGGCAACAAATAATAGTTCATCACTATCACTGCGACCTGTCCTTGAGAAGGACAAGTTGTCTAGGACAAAAATTCCTTAACTGGTATTGTAATTTGAGAAGTGTTCTCAACCCAACGAAGGAAGCTGCTGACTTCCTCGACTGGTTTTATAATATGAGATTTGTTCTCACCCAACAAAGGAAATTTTATGTCCTAGAGATCCCTCCCCTGAAGAGCATGCTAAGGAAGCTCCAAGAGCATAGAAAATTGCTTAGAGAAGCACTTCAATGACTCTGTGGACGTCGCTTGCCTGATGCTAGCCACAATAGTTCAAGAAGTTGAACAAGGGAATATTGTCGGCTGTTGAGATGGTCACACATCTCAGGGAAACGTTCCAAAATCAGGGAAAGGGAAGGGCAAAGGAAAGAGGAAAGGAGACGCCAAGTTTGGTGGGACCAAACCAGCGGCTGAGCCTGACCCACTACCTACCAAGAAGGCAAGGCTTTCAAAGGATGCAATTTGCCTTTGGAGAAATTGCAAATTGTATTAGGAAGATCAAATAAATAAAAGGAGAGATAAAATCTCTACTTCTGGTATCTTCGTTATAGACGTTCACTTGTCTACTATAACCGCTTGTGTATTAGATACAGCATGTGGTTTTCACATTTGATGTGAAGGGTCTTAGAGACAGTAGAAAGCTGAACAGAAGCAAGATGAACCTACAAGTGGGCAATAGAGCAAGGGTTGCTGTTGTTGTTGTGGGAACATGCGAGCTTGTTATGCCCTCTGGGCTTAACATATTGTTATCATGTACCTTCTTTAAAGTTCAAACAATGCTTCTCTTTCTTATTTGATAAGAAAGTTTTCGCATGTGTTAACTGAAAGGAATGGTGTTCGATTCATAAAGATAATGTTTATTTGCTTATGCGATTTGCAAGATAAACATTGCATCTTGAAATTTGAACGTTGACACGATAACAATATCTATAACACCGATACGAAAAGGATTGAGATTAGCGAATCTGATCCTATATACCTTTGGCATTGTCGTTTAGGCCATATAAACGAGAAACGCCTAGAGAAGCTCCATAGAGATGGACTTCTAAGCTCATTTGATTTTGAATCATATGATGCTTGCGAATCTCGCTTACTTGGAAAAATGACAAAGGTGCTTTTCACTGGCCACAGTGAGAGGGCATCAGACTTATTGGGGATCATACATGGTGATGTATGAGGAACCATGAGTACCCAAGCTGAAGGTGGTTACTCTTACTAATTGCTTCAATAGGTTTGACTTGGGCTGCCTATTAAAGCATAAGTCAGAGTCTTTGAAATAGAGATTTCAAAATGAAGTAGAGAACTGACTTGACAAGAAAATCAAAGTCCTTCGATCCGATCGAGAGGACGAGTATTTGAGTCAAGAATTTATTGATCATTTTAGAAGTTGTGAGAAGGTCTCACGACTTACCCCTTCTGAAACCCCATGGTGATGGTGTTTTTGAGAGGAGGAATCGAACTCTATTAGATATGGTTCGATCTATGATGAGTCAAACTGATCTTCCGCGATCCTTTTGAGGATATGCTTTAGAAGCCACCGCGTTCACACTTAACCGTGTTCCGTCTAAGGCAGTTGAGAAGACACCATATGAGATATGGATGGGAAGAGTCCCAAAGTGTCTTATCTCAAAGTTTGGGGATGTGAAGTTTACGATAAACTATCCGCCAAATCCCTCAAGTGCTTGTTTGTAGTGTATCCCAAGGAAACAAGGGGTTACTACGTTTACTGCCCATCTGACAACAAAGTGTTTGTAGTCAGAAGTGGATTCTTTCTAAGAAAAGATCTTGTTTCCAAAAGGAAACAGTGGGAGTAAGGTGGATCTTGAAGGAGTTCAAGATTCACAAAGCACTTCAGAGGCACAGACGAAAACTAGAGAAGAACCACAAGGTGTTGTGGAAGCTCCTCTAATAACACAAGGACAACGAAGTTCTGATAGAACACGTTCTCAATTTCAAAGATGGGGATCTTTGGTCATTGAGAGCAGGGATGTGTTGCTCATGGAGTGTGGTGAGCCTACCACCTATCAAAGAAGCTATCGTGGATCCCAACTCTGAGAAATGGGTTGAAGCCATGAAGGCTGAGATGCAATCCATGCATAACAACAAGGTATGGACCTTGGTCGCTTCACCCAAAGGGGTAAAACCAGTAGGGTGCAAGTGGGTTTTCAAAGAGAAAACAGACATGGATGGCAATGTCAACGTCTTCATGGCGAGGCTAGTTGCAAAGGGTTTTACGCAACGTCATGGGATGACGAAACGTTCTCGCCTGTTGCAATAGCCAAGTCCATTAGGATCCTGCTTGCCATAGCCGCATATTATGAATATGAGATATGGCAAATGGATGTCAAAACAACATTCCTTAGAGGAAGGCTGCCCTAGGATGTGTACGTGACACAACCTGAGGGGTTTGTACGTCCTGAGGAACTAGTAGAGGTGTGCAAGCTTTGGAAATCCATTTATGGATTGAAGCAAGCATCCAGGAGTTGGAATCGTCGTTTTGATGAGGTAGTCAAAAGAGTTTGGCTTCTTACAAAACGCTGACGAGCCTTGTGTTTACAAGAAGGTTAGTGGGAGCACGATTGTGTTCTTGGTGCTATATGTCAATGACATATTGCTCATTGGAATTAATACTCCAACCTTCAAGATTGTGAATCTTGGTTGTGAAAATTGTTTTCAATGAAGGACTAAGAAGCTGCCTATATTCTAGGCATTAAGATCTATAGAGATAGATCTGGTAGGCTTCTTGGATTGAGTCAGAGTACAGGCTTGGATGAGGTACTGAAGGGACTCAGTATGCAAGACTCCAAGAGGGATTCATGGCGATGAATCAAGGATTGACCCTGAGCAAGAAACAGTGTCCCAAGACACTTGTTAAGCGAAGGCGCATGAGTGGCATCCCTTATGCTTTGGCAATAGGATCCATCATGCTGTGTACTCGACCCGATGTGTCGTTTGCCCTGAACGTGACAAGCCGTTTCCAACGAGACCCTGGTGAGTATCATTGGACCGCTGTCATAAGCATCCTTAAGTACTTAGGAAGAACTAAGGATGAAATCTTAGATTATGGTGGAATAAATGTGTAAGGGGTTACACAGGTGCCCGTTTCCCAAAACCTACCAAGATGAATCGCAGTATGGATACGTGTTTCTCCTGAACGGTGGCATCGTCAGTTGGAAAGAGTTTCCAAGCGGAGCACGATTTCTGATTCTACAACAAAGGGTTGGTCGCGTGGAGACGCAAACCGTAAAGCTAATGTCTGAGGTGTGATTGGTGGTCACCCTGTGGAGACAGGAAGACACCAAATGGAAAGGGTTCCCCACTAATGTTCCGACAGTGATATATATATATATATGTATATATATGCACTCAGACATGATCACCTAGAGATGGTGATATCAAGATATGATAAGGTAGCAGACGAGGATGATGTTGTCAATCCTCTTACGAGATCCCTAGCACAGGTCTTACATGAAGAGTCATGTAATGTCAAATGAAGATTAGACACATTAATGGATGTTCCTAGTGTAGGAACAGTTTGATTAATGATTGTACCTAGTGCAAGTGGGAGTCTGTTGGAGATTGTGCCCTAGGGCCAATCATTTTATAAAATATGTTTTGAACATATTAATTAATTTATGGAGACAAATTAATGGTTATCATATTATTAGCATGTTTACTATGATAACAGTCCGTGATTAATTATGAGATAATTAATCTAAACTGTCCCTGGTCGCTCATTCAAGTGGGAACTTGAAATGAACTAAGACCAGGATGACCTCAGTGCATAGAGATGCATGCACTAGATGCTGGTACGAGAGTCATGGTGCAATTACGTAAGGGGTTACGAGTTGCTGGACTGACTCGGAGAGTCCTGCATGGGTTTAGTCATCAGCTTGCCTCTCTTGTACGCCTGTCACGACGCCTTAGACCTGAGGTCATCATTATTCCGGCGTTGAGTTGTCAGACTTTGGCTTAGTCTAACGTTGCCCGTAGCAGGGTAGCCATAAGGGCTAAGTACGGGTTTGGTTGATTGTCGTGCTGAGGAATGTGGATTGACCAAAAAGGGATTTTGTTCCCCATAAGATTGGGAGATATCTTACTGGCGCGCTCGATGAGTCTGTCCAGGAAATGCGTGGCCACGCTGGGTTTTGGGACTTACTCAGGGAATCGAGAAAGTTGAGGTTTGGATTAAGGATGACTTTCCTGTGCCTTATCCAGAACCAAGATATCGTGTGACAATAGGGTCTTTGACAAGGTGGTACTAAGGTTAAATTGGTTTTGGTAAAAACGATTACTCACGTGTTTTGGGTAGTCGTGATGGCTTGCTAGAGTCCGCTCACGACTTGTAGGTCATAGGGATGACCTGCTGCCAACTTCACGTGGGGCCTGCTGGGTCACACACGAGCAGGATTAGAACACCTTTTATAAGGGACACGGATTAGGGTAATTCGTGGGTCACTCCGGTGGCCTAATTTAAGACACAGAGGAAATATCTAGGACATTATGTCTTGTCTTAAATTTTCTATAGTTTAAATAACTGTTAAATGATTAATAGAGATTAATTATTTACAATTAAAATATTAGGAATAATAAATCAAATAAATTTCCTAAAAGTTAGGAGATTATTGATTTATAAAATTCACTAATATTGCATATAGAGGGTGGCGCCTCTTTTAAGATGATTTTAATTAATAGAAATGTTTTATTAATTTAAATCATGAGTTTGAATATGAATTTGAAATTCAAGATTTGAGTTAAGATATTGGGGTAATATTTTAATTCAATAAATAATTTAAATTCAGAATTCAAAATTTGAATTAAAGATATTATGGTAATATTTTAATTCAAAAACATTGGAAGATAATAAGTTAGTTAAGACTTCCTAAGAGTTAGGAATGTTTTTAATTTATTAAATTCCAAAGGAAAAGGGAGGCATATGGCGAATGGCATCTTGTGGGACCCAAGGGAGATTTGATCTTCCATTTGATTCTCCAAGATAGCATTTTGAATTTGAATTAAAATATTATGGTAATATTTTAATTAGATATTCAAGTCATAAAATATGATATTATTGTAATGTCATGATTTTATAACTATAAAATTCCATAATTTTGGTAATTATACGCTTAAGAAGTCGCCTAGCCCAAAACCCTAATTCATAAGTGCAATTTTGGCTTCCTCCTTGTAGAGAGAGAGCAAAAATTCGCCACCTCCATAGCTAGAGAGAGAAAATTCGATTTTCCTAAAGAGTTAGTGAAAATTCGAATTGTTCTATCTTTAGGGTTTTGAGAGAAGAAGAACAAAAGGAGTTTTGTTGCTGTCTTCTGCTCTGTTGCGCCACCTAGCTCTGAATTCAAAGAAGGAGTTCTTGAGTTCAACAACTGTAGATTCGATCCCTTGTTTCTATGGAGAAAGAAACAGAAGGCTAGCACCTTGTGTTCGGAAAACTGTTCGTGTGGATTACCGGTGGAGGAAGGATGTGGAAACGGACTTCTCAGACTCGCCAAGTTTAACCATTCGATTGAAAGCTTGAGGTATAACACTTTTCGTATCTGGTTTTAAATTCAACTAGCGGATCTCAGGGTGGGAAATTCCTGGGGAGCGCAAAATTTTGTTTTACTTTTGCTTCCGCTGCGTGTTTTGCCCCGGGATTTCCCAACAATGTCCCCATCAACCCGAGGAAGTTTCGGCCATGTATCAACAAGGCCCTAGTCAATTTCCTAGAAGATTTGAAAATAGATTTAGGACTGGAAATTATTTCCAAAACCAGAACTTTAATAACCCAGCTCCTCAAAGACAAAACCTATCTTCAACCGAAACTGACACTCAACTCCTCATTTGTAAGTTTGAAGAATCCGAAGCTCGAACTTCGAAGAAATTTGATGATTTGGGACAAAGGATCGATCTTCTTTCTAAGGAGATGCAAATCGTGAAAAGGAAGCACGATGATCTTGAACAAGCATCCGTTCGAGCAGCTGATGTTAAAGTAAATAACATAAGTGCCCCTAGCAGTTTTAAGGCAGTTCATGCCATTACTACTAGAGAAACCGAACCCATAGAAAACCCTGCTCAAGAAACATTAGTGCAAACCCTAGAAGTGCCTGAGCCTGAAGAGATGTTCATAGAGATCAAGGGTGGAGAAAACTATAAGGTGATAATAGAAAAGCATCCTAGGTATGCCCAATTCTTCTTTGGATTCAACTATAAGAAGGAAAAGGCAGAAACCGCTGTTGTGAACAAGGTAGAAACTAAGGTAGAAACTAAGGTAGAAGACCTCCCATTTCCAAGCTCTCATGTAATGACTAAAGAACAACTAGAGGATAAAAAGGATAAGGAGATAGAAGAATTATTAGGGAAACTAAAAGTCAATGCCCCCTTATTAGATTTGGTTAGGAAAGTCCCTAGGTACACTAAGGTATTTAAAAACTTAGTTGAGAAAAAGAAAACATCCCAAAAAAAACTTCAACTAAGCCCTACCATTTCAGCCCTTCTAAACACTAAGGTACCTATAAAATGCAAGGATCCTGGTTCATTCATCATCCCTTGCATAATAGGAAAATCCGTAGTCAATGGAGCATTGTTAGACTTAGGAGCAGCTATCAACGTTATGCCCAAGTCAGTCTACGATTCTTTGAATATGGACAGACTTAAGGAATAGTGCAAGATGTCCTAGTCAAGGTGAAAGGTTTAATCTTTCCCGCTGACTTCTATGTTCTAGATACCGGTAGTAATAGAGCTACCGACTACACAATAATTTTAGGCAGACCTTTCCTACGGACTGCTAATGTCAACATTAGCATGAAGGATGGAAAGACCACTATGGACAGTGGACATCAAAATATCACACTTACGATGTATGAAACAGAGAAATCCGATAAACACTCCATGTTGGAAACACGAAGTATTGGTACATCTAACAAAACTCTAGGAGAAAAACCTAAAGAGGAGGATCTCGAATTTGAAACTCTTTTAAATTTAGAACCTCCTGATCCCAGCTTGAATATACCAGAACCAGACCTTGAAGACATGAACATTAGTTCACTCTTCAAGGAAGAGGAGGAAGACCTCGTAACTTTTAAAGTAAAAGAGAAACCAGCACCCAAATCAAATATTTCCAAGCACAAGGCTGTGTGGCAGCCTGTGCGCCATAAAACTAACCCAACTATAGCTCTGTGCTATAGTGTTTCTAATTTTGCAGAAAAGGAGATAGGAGCAGCAAAAAAGCCAAGGACCCTATTCTCCATGTGTTCGTGCAAGAACTTAGGCATAGGTGTTGAATGCCTAAGTGATGAAAAATGGCTCCATAATGTAGATGCTGTATGTAAGAACGCAACTGAAAGGATTCATGTGGACTTCATAGGTATAGACAAGGTGCTCGATCCGAAGCGCAAAAGAATAACAATCAAAGACATGGATCAGCCCGTTGGATCATTCGTTGATGATGCAAGGATCACACAAAAAGGTACGCTCGCAAACAAATATGCACTTTATCGTCTTATTATGCGAGACTACTTTTTTAGGACTAATTATCATAAGACACGTCGGTTTATGATAAATAAAAAAACTAGATATCGGCCACGCATAAAACTTAAAAACTTTCAAAATAGGAAGGTGGTACGAAATCCTATCCGAGCCACACTCTTCAAGGACAAGGATGGCAACCGATGTGGACAAAGGATCTCTGCCAAGCGAAGGATAGGCGGATACTTCATAAAAATCCGCAACGAAACCTTCAGGCCACCCTGAAGATGTTCCGCGAGGCCTTTTTCGTACTTACACGGTTTCCGCGTAAGTGTGGGGGGAAGAAGAGGGTTATCCCAAACCCTAATTCGTAGTTTAGGACCCTAGAATTTATATTACACAAATTCTAGCATTTTCATTCTTAGTATTCTTAGTTTTAGTTTAATTTTTAGTTAGAGTCTGGCTGCCAAGCAACAGAAATAAAATTTCAATTTTTAATTTCTGCCTGCACCTGTGCCGGCGGCACACTTGGCGGCCCAACGTCAAATTATTTGGAGAGTTTAATCGCAATTAAATTCTACCAAATCTGATTTAAATTCAAATTTTAAATCAAGCGGATTTGACGAATATATTAGGAATATCTTAGATTTTCATCCTATAAATACCCCATCAAACTCTAGGCTTCTGACAAATCTCAAAACATCTTATTCACTCCAGAAGCTCCTAGAGCACTCTCTTGAGAGCTAGAAATCCTTCTCTTTCGAAGCTTTCTTCCAAATTTAAGGTAAGCCTTTACGGTTTTTCGTGAACTCGCTAGGAACTTCTAAAATAGGATCTTCTTCTCAAAAGTCGACTTTACGACTTATCTCTGCCAACAAAAGGGTAATCTGGGGCACTGCTGTCAAAATTTTCGAAAAACTTTGCAAAATATTTTGCGTCAACGTCTGAGCCGACGACGCAACATGACGACGCAACCCCAAATTATAATTTGGTTTGCGATATAAGGTTTTAAGGTGATTTGAGATGAGTCTGTAGTGTCTAGACAGTTTATCGTAGAGTTTTCTAGGTTCCCGATAATTATAATATTAATTATAATTATTGATCTGTAGATATGGCCCAATTCAAGAGCATCTGAGCACAGAGCTATCACGATGACTTTGTTCGTCACCTTCCAGTTCATGCTGAAAAGGGGATTAACTACTCTGATCCCGCAATCGAAGAACTCAACCTAGCCAATCGAGAGAGACGTATTCGCGGATTCTTTGAACCAACTATCAAGGGCAATCTCAATAAGGTATGGGAATTTTATTCCCATATCGATATTGCCAACCTCGATACAGTTTATCTCCGAGGGACCTATGAGGATTGCTTTCCCAATGCAATCAATCTTGTATTTGGATGCCGATCTGTGCCCAATTGCTCTTTCCAACGATATCGAACCAACTTCGCATCCCTTCGACATCTCATCTATCGATACCTCGATGGTTCTTATCCCGCTGAAGATGATCAGAGGGTACTCACTTCATTCTCCACCATCCACTCAACCCCTGCCATTCGTTTACGCCATAGGATCATAGACTCTCGATTTATCCCAAGTCCTCCTAACGGGCGCATGTCAATGGACCAAGCTGTCTTGGCCTATTGCATCCTCCAATGTCGCCCCGTGGACTTTGGACAAATCATCCACGAGCAGCTACGGCTATGCCTTGGAAAGGAGAAGCTAACTACTCGCTACTTCCCTCGCACCATATGCTACTTAGCTACTCGATTGGACATACCATGGCTAGAGGGAGATGAACCAATCCCCGATGCTTGCATCTTAGAACTTAGGGAAGTCGTACCACTTCATGGGAAACGAATCATACCGCCAACACCTAAAGGAGTTTCTATTCCAGTACGACTAGTGGCCAGTATCGAGACTCAACCGAGTAAGAAATCACAGACTGACACTGATGACGATTCAACAAGTACTTCATCCAGACAGAGTGGCATGGAACCACGGCCGTCTCTGCTGCGTGAAGTGATCACAATTCGGAATTTGCTCAAGGAACTCTGAGATACCGTTAAAAGCATAAAACATCTACAATATCTAGATCACAATAGGGAATAATCTAAAATTAGTCTAAAGTTATTTTATTGCTTTCTAGGAATTAGTTTATTGCTTTCTAGGATAGTTTTGCATTTTGAATTCCGTCTTTTATGGTTCTTTCTGTCTTTAAATTTGTCATTTATTTATTTGAACAACAATTTACTTTTGAATCATCATAAATAATATGTCTCTTTGAACTTTTATATTATTCTTGATGTCAAGTCATTTTCGATATTTATATCTATAAAAATAAATAAATATATATATAATTCGAAAAAATATATAAAATAAAAACTAAATAAATAATAATAATAAACAACATAATGATATTTCCAAGTTTTTAAAATTCCTCTTATCTTTCCTTTCAACATTGAGGACAATGTGTTGTTCTAAGTGTGGGAGAAAGAGGAATAAATTCACACTCTTAATCTAGTTCTTTAGTNATTTTTAATATGATTAGAGTATTGAGTGAATAATTCTATATTCATGATAAGAGTTTAGTCTTAGTTATTTTATTTAACCTTAGAATAATCTAAGTAATTTTCTAAGTTTAGTAGTATTGTTTCATTTTTATAGACCAATTTGAGAGAAACCCAGCCTAGTTGGAAGATTAAGCCCATATAANAAGTAATTTCCTAAGTTCAGTAGTATTATTTGATTTTTATAGACCAATTTGAGAGAAACCCAGCCTAGTTGGAAGATTAAGCCTACATAATATAATATATATATATATATCTACTTAGTGAGAGATTAGTCTCTTAACTTTGTTTTCTCTAGAACTTGTCTTAATTCTTGGTTAAAGCTTATTAGATTTAATGATTATTAATATGATAGAGGCACTTGTTTCTTCAACCCCTTTATCCCAAACACTAGCTAGTTACCATAAATATATCATTTGTTAGCCCCTTTGAGCCTATACACTAAGGTGTACTTATAAACATTCTCATAAAGATGGACTTCTCAATTCAACTCTCAAAGGTGAATTTAGCTAGCAAAATTATTAGAAAAATATATAAATGATCTCGACAAAAGAAAAAAATATATATAAGTCGAGCAAACAAAAGTATCTTTGAGAAAGCTCCAATACTAAAAGTATTATCATAAGAGCCTATCAAGCGAAAAAGACTGGCCAGTCAAAAGAATAGAGTCCTGTGCCATATGACTCAAATGAGCCTTACAGTGAGCTAGTTACTTTCTTTTAGTGGATAAGTGGAGTTGAATTGTTAAGGAAAACTTGAAGAGAGATTTTTAAGTAAACACCGCTTTTCTTTCTTTTCGCCCTATATTTCTTCCCAAATATATTAGCATTTCCCATACATTACAACCCTATTAAAGTCCTCTTATAATTTGCACCTTTTTCTGTAGATTGAATTTTTTAAGAAAAACGTTCGGTGGATTTTTGTAAAACCAAAAGCGGTGATTGAAAGCGGTAAACACACATACCATACATCATATGTACACATAAACAGTTTTAAATCCTAGAACTAGTGTGGCTCTGATACCACTGTTGGAAATCCTAGGCGCCAAACGCAGCGGAAGCAGAAATATAAAACTTAAAAATAAAGCGCCTAGTCCTAGAATTCCAGAACGGATCCGCTAGCAGAATTTAAAACTTTTAGATAGTGGTATACCTCACGAGTTTCAATCGGTTGGTTGTGATGGAGATTGTGCCCTAGGGTCAATCATCCTTTAGATATGT
>QANZ01046168.1:0-11004 GCA_003254925.1 Chamaecrista fasciculata
ACAATACAAATCTCAGTATGAAAAATGAAGGACATTGTGAAAAAAAGAGGCGAGCCAAGTCTGACCGAAGAAATCAGAGAAGACATAACGAGGTGAATAGCAGTGTGAAGAAGAGCATGACCCAGTACCAAATGGCAAAATGACCATCACCAAAGGCCTAGACGAGGACTGACGACCCTGAAACAGCGACGACGATGTTCTTCTACTGTCGGGAAGGCGGCGCGTGGCATTCACGCGCCACGAAACATGAAGGATAAATGTGGCGCGTGAGATCCACGCGCTGTCCCATTGGTTGCCAGACTTCGGGGAACGGCCAGACGGCGCCGTCTGCCCCTTCCCTCGCCGGCGGTGAGTATCACAGTTCACAAAAAATTAGTGGGCCACAAAAGTGAGAAACCTTTACTTGACGCAGGAAACAGAGACCATAAACGGAGGAAGTAGTTGTTAAATTTACCCAGGCTCAAAAGGCTCTGATACCATGTTAAATTTAGTAGAATAGATTTGAATAGATTAGATTGGTTTTTAATTGATTACATTACAATGGGACTTGGACACATATTTAAAGACACCAACAACACCTACCATATTTAATATTCTACTAACCAACTAACTCTAATAAATAAAATCTTGACTTCCAACAGAGTTATTATGATAGTAGTTGAGGATTTACATTAATTAGGTAGTTAGGAGTATGTATTAATAAGGAGCTCATGACTTAGCTTGTATATATATCTCTGTACTTTCATTGAAGAAATAAGAAATTATGACTTAGCTTCTTACATTGACACTAACATTTTTCTCATTTTTGTCAATTGTAGCCTGTAGGGGTTGTTGGTGCAATCGCACCATGGAACTTTCCTTTGGCTATGATTACCCGGAAGGTAACTTCCATTTGGACCCTTGTGTCTAGATGTTGTTCACTCATGTGTTTAATTGTTTCATGGTGCAAGTGAATGTTTAGATAGCAAAGATTTTTAAAATAATGTGTCTTGTCTTGTATTAGGTTGGTCCAGCCCTTGCATGTGGCTGTACAGTGGTCATAAAGCCCTCTGAACTTACTCCTCTCACGGCTTTGGCTGCAGCAGAGCTATCTATTCAAGCTGGAATACCAGCGGTAATTTTCTCTCATCCCTCTTATGGTGCCATTTTGAAAATGTTAACTGTATAAATTTATTTTGTTATGTGTATTTCATGATTGTGGGTCTCATGTAGAGTATGCCTATATAAGTCTGCATACTATAAAGAGAAATACTGAAATACCTAGTTGGCTCTTTAGGAGGGCCTTAATCTTTATTAGTTTCTTTTGGTAGATTGTATAAACTTTTTTCAAGTCTTTTGGCTTATACATCTAATGTCACAACGGGCTCCTTTTTCTGCCTACTCTTCTTTCTTCAACAAATGAATTTTCTGGTTCCCCTCCTACCTTTTTTTTAAATAATTCTAATGGCTATAATATTTTAATGGTGCAGGGTGTTGTGAATGTGGTTATGGGAAATGCTCCTGATATTGGGGATGCTATACTTGCAAGTCCACAGGTTCTGTCAGCATGTTGTGAATCTATTATAACATCTGAGGATGAACTCTGAACATGTTCATTTCCTCATCAATATTATTTAGGTAAGGAAGATCACATTTACTGGCTCAACAGCAGTTGGGAAGAAGTTGATGGCGGGTGCTGCTGGAACAGTTAAAAGAGTATGCATAGATGTTGCACTAAATTTCCTAAATTACACAAACTAGATTCTAGACATCTTATTGTTATTATTACTTGTTGTTATACTTTTTCAGATATCTCTGGAACTTGGTGGCAATGCACCTTGCATAATATTTGATGATGCTGATCTTGATGTTGCTGTAAAAGGAACTGTAAGTCTGAAAGGATTATCATGCTTGGTGGATTTAAATACCATATTTGTACAAAATGCTTTTTTATATGTATATTTGGTATCCAACTTTTACATCTTAATGTTTGCAATGCCTGCGATCCTTTCATAGTGAAACTAAAAATAGTGATTAATTCTTGAGTTCTTACTTCTGAGCTCAAGATGACCAATAGAAATTTGTTTGAACTGTTAGATACCAGAAGGGTAGGTTGGTTTTTGATGCCGTGTTGTATATTGGTAGGTGTGGGAATAGTATAATTTTTTTTAAAAAAAAAAATTTCTTGCAAATACATGATTGCTCTCATTCATCTTCTTTGACGGTACTTATGAGGTTGGACTAAGATTGCAGATTTGAGAATTCTCTGGAAGTGTTGTCATAAAACTCACATGACACAAAGTTTCATCCTAGATAATGAATTGATGTTAATTGGGGGTCGACATTTGGTAATTGTTGTGTCTTACATACTGGAGCAGAGTATCAATTCCATATTTTAGTAAGGAGCCTTGAACATGTATTTTGATATGATTGGTTTTAGCTGGTAGCTGGATGGTGGGCTTAACAGTCACATCTTTTGAGGTGGATGGACTGATATCAGTTATGTTAAAGTTGGATTCAATTGTAGCTACTGAGATTTTAAACATTTTGGTAATAGGTTTTATCATTATTTAAACGTGGCATAATTTTTCTGGGTTTCTGAGATTTGAATTATTTATGAAGCTAGCCCAATTAGATTCTACTTCTGATTTTTTTTGAAGAAGTGAGACAATCCTTTGATACATGCATTACCATCAAACTCAGGCTCTTATGCATCTTCTTGGGATGTAACTATTTGATGGACCTGGGCTGGTTGAAGCTTTTAATTCTTATAAAAGAAGAGAAATAGGGAAAGAGGGTGCTTTTGGGCCAAACAAAATTGGGCCAGCTTCGGTGGAGCCTAAGTTTTATCATAGGAGAAAAGAGAGAGGGCTGAATGGTACTGGAGAGAGAGACGAATGGCCTAACGGTTTCTGACACAGTAGTGGAGGCAAGGGAGGGGACTGTGTAGTGCGTTTGCCTTTTATATCGGAAGGGGGAGTGTTTTGAGAATTAGGCAGAATTTGAATAGGGAAATTGGGGGAGAGACTGGCCTCTCGAATGCCAGATTATGTTACTGTTTTCTTAGTTGTTCTTGTGTGTTTTTGTCTTGAATTAGAGGTGTTTAGCTGTGTGTGAGCTGTTGTTGCATTTTCTTGACTGTTGAAGGGCTGTATCTATCTGTGATATATTGAAATATAGCCTATTTTGAGTGATTATCTCTATTTCAGCTTCATCAATATCATAGTTCCTATCACTATTTCATTTTACTGTTTTTCTGTGTCTTCTTATGTCTTGTATGTTTGAACATTTTAATATCCTTTTTTTTTTGTTAATTTTTGAAAAATGCTCTTCATTGCCCTCAAATTTGGGGCTTTAGCAATAGACCTTTCAAGTTTAAATTTTCAGAAATGGATGGATTAGTGGCTGAACAATTCAAGTGTGGCATGGTAACAAACATGTATTGATAGCAAAAATTGAGTAGAATTGACCTTTGAATATATTTCAAAGTTGGGGCTAATTGCTGAAATTGAATTTGACAGAATTTCTGTGAATATTGCCCCTTTTTCTATAGGTATTAGTAACAATATGATTTG
Organism: Chamaecrista fasciculata; assembly: GCA_003254925.1. Classification (NCBI taxonomy): domain Eukaryota; kingdom Viridiplantae; phylum Streptophyta; class Magnoliopsida; order Fabales; family Fabaceae; genus Chamaecrista; species Chamaecrista fasciculata. Next base: position 3,555 of record QANZ01046168.1, read on the forward strand.
ATTGATTAAATTGCAGCTTGCAGCAAAGTTCCGTAATAGTGGACAAACATGTGTTTGTGCAAATCGAATTCTTGTTCAAGAAGGTGAGATTTAAAAGCTACTAAACTATCTTTATCAAAAAAAAAAAAAAAAAGCTACTAAACTATCAATGTTACAACTAGATTTCTTTAAGCTTATTTGGATTGGTGTTGATTTTTGCTTTTTCTTTTTTGAAACAGCTTTTTTTATTTTTTCAAATGGTTATATAAGAAGTATTGTGAGAGAAGCAGTTTTTGTTTATTAAAAATCATTTGATAAGGAACTTTATTGAGATTGATGTTTGGAAAATATTCAAAGAATGTTCTTTTTAGTGTAACTTTTCGATAACTTTTATTTATTTCCAGAATTGAATTTGAAGGAGTCTTGCATAGCATTTTGTAACTTATTGTCTCCACTCTCCATTACTATTTATTAATTACATTGCAGTCTGTAATTTATATTTAATTTCTGATCTAATGGACTCTGGCATATAAACTTGGTTTTGATCTAAAAAATAAAAATGACAGAAATTAAAAGATAAAAGGATATTAAGAGTGGTCAATCATGCCTTTAATATTCTTGCTTGATATTTTTCTCTAATGAGTGTTATACTCCTATTAATTTACAAACATAGATTTGCTGTTTCAGACATAATGTTTTTCTCTTCCATTTAACTAACCAATCTTTTCTTTAAAGGTATCTATGATAAATTTGCAAGTGCTATGGTTGATGCTGTTAAGAATATGAAAGTGGGAGATGGCTTTAGTGAAGGTGTGGTTCAGGTATATTTTTGAATCTTCTTTTGAGCCAACCTTCCGTGGGTAAGGCTTTTCCAGCCTTCCTTTTTTAATGAATATATTTAGGAACCTTCACTCCATCCCATACTAGTTGGGTTGGATTGGATATTTCTCTCTTTTATTCTTGTAGCAATTTGTGTTCCAAGTCACTAATATTTAGAGCTCTCTCCCATAGTGACATTTAGCATTAGGCTTAAGCCTCCTTTCCGGATATGGCATGACTCAATTGTCCATTTCTAAACAGGGACCCCTTATCAATGAAGCTGCTGTCAAAAAGGTTTGTGCTACTCTTGGTATTATGATTTCTGTTGTGCAACATGATAAGGTGTATCCACTGATTTAAATGAATTTGGTACTTTTGTGATTTAATTGCAGGTTGAGTCCTTACTCCAGGATGCCACATCAAAGGTTTGTTATCTTAGCCATTTGTTTACTATTAAGTCTCTGCTGTATCTCACATATTTTTGTGGAACATTCTTAGTTTCCTGAACTTTACCTAGTGGAGCTAAAAAAGTCAAACTAACAATTTATTTCTGACATATCGAAACATTTGAGTCAAGTTGCATCCCACATCCCCTTTCAGATTACTTACTCTTAGTGTAATTTTTGTATGAAAAAAAAATGGATATGATCTGTTCAAGGCATTTTTAGGCTACTTTGCGTCTTTCTCTGTTCCTCTTATGCTACTAGACTGTATGTTTGAACCAAAAAGTTCCAAAATTAACGCCTTGTTTAAATGGATACATGCCTTCCTCTTCCTCTCTTTGTTAAATACATCAAGATGGATATCTGATTATTCAATCCTTGTTTATCTGAAGGGAGCAAAAGTCATTCATGGGGGTAAAAGGCATAGCCTTGGATTATCCTTTTATGAACCAACAGTTGTCACTGATGTTAGCAATGAGATGACAATATCAAGGTAAACCTTTTGTATTGTTATCATGTGATTCTGATTTGATACTGTTTCACACATCAGGTTTATAACCTGCAGTTAGGGTGTTCATGGGCCAAGTTTCGGCCGGACCCGAGACCTAGCCAAGTCCGGGCCGGGCCAAAACCAGGCGACTTTTTTTTTCCTTTTTTTTTATTTGAGCCATTTATTTATTTTATGTATTTTTAAATTTATATATAATGATAAAAGAATTAATCATGCATGAGTTTAACGATGTTTTTATTAATAAAAACATCTAATTTGATTTATTTGTTAAAAAAAATGTTAATTTAATTGCGATTAAGTATATATTTTATGTTTTTTTTAATATACAATTGATAAAAATTATAAAATATATGTATTTTCTACAATAAAAAGAATATTTAGTAGTAGAAAATATAAATATATATTATAAAAAATGGAAAAAAATAAATATGAAAAATAACTATACCCCAAGCCAGGTCGGGTCTAGTCGTCTAGAAGTACTACACTTGGGACCTGGCCTGAAGAAAAAAAAACAACGGGTTGGGCCAGGTCGGGTTTGCAAATTTGTGTTCACCCCTACTTGCAATTATGTTCTGAGGCATTTCTCTAGTGTTTATGATTTTTATTGCCAGAACTGACAGCTTATATGTGGTATCAGTAGTTTGGAAGCTGTAAACTACATATTAAAAAGTTTGGAGCTCTTTCATCATAGTACACTTCAAGATAGTCAAAGGTAGAAGGTGCCAACTACTAAAACACCTTAAGCGAGAGATCCAAAAAGGCACATACCTTAATGAAGTAATGTGCTATAGCGTGAAAAAGCATAAAGATATGCTATATGAACAAAAATAAAGAAATCTAAGTTGGTAACAACATTTGACATATTAATTAACAATTTTAAGTTCTAACATAATAACAATCAAGTCATAAGCCACTATAATCATCAAAGTCACTAAGCCATTAGAGTCATATGTCAAAACCCTAATTAACTATTAACCTAAATAATATATATTATTCTTTAACCGTTGGGCTAGGCTTCCTATCTTGAAGCATAAGGTCACCTACTTGTTTGGCTTGGGCTGGGCTTTTTTTCACTTACCAGGGAGAGAAGTGCCAAAGGGGCTCTCATTTATGGCCCTGGTTGAACCTAGTGCCTCCCCTGGTAGTGTGGTACACGAGGCACTGGGCAGGGATAGCACCAAGGCAAGCACCTTTGATAACATTGGTACATTCACCTTAATCATCATTGATATTAACATGAATTGTAGTGAAAATTGAAACCCTACTCTTCCCAAATGTTTTGCTATTTCTAGTCAACAAACAGGAAGGAGTTGTTATTTATGCTTGTGAGAATCATGTTACTGGAATACAACAAAATCAGACTATCAATTTTATGCATAGGCACTGGTAGCATATCCAGATCAATTTTGTAGTAGATTTTATAATAATAATTTATGGGTATAATTGATCCACTTGTCCCTATAATTTACATCAATTTTTAATTGAGTTCCTGTAGTTTTATAAAATTGCACTAATTATTATTCTAATTTACCAATTTTTTCTAAAGTTGATGAAACTTTAATATTATTTTATAGTAGGAGCTTAACTGTATGTGTAGAGATTTAATTGCAAAATTAACTCTAAGGACTCAATAGAAAATTGATGTTCACTCCACGATCCAATGAATTAATTTAACATAAAGTATGGTTTCTCTATTAATGCAGTTTGATAAGCTTATACAGTTTTCACTGATGTATACATATTGTGTTTTTACTGGCAGAATCCTACGATGAGCATAGACCAATTAAGGTTTTTTACTAAGACCAGACAACCTTTGAGAATGGTTTTTTACACCTTATGATTGTTTGGTTCATGAAGCTCCATTTGTTTTATTAGAAAATATATATTTTCTTTTCTTGGAATCTATCTTTTTAAATTTTCTTTCATATAATCTTGCATTAGTGCAAATAAATAGCTAATTGGGTACTTCTTTATAAATTATCCCATGTTTAGTTGAATGAATATTAATCTTGCTATTTAACAATCAGATGGAACTCATTTTTTGTTAATGAACTTATATGATTTGTCAGAGAGGAAGTATTTGGACCTGTTGCTCCCCTTATAAGGTTTAAAACTGAAGAGGAGGCTATCAGCATCGCTAATGACACTAATGCAGGTTATTCTTGCTGCTAGCTTTCATAATCTGGTTCTCTCTGTGGTCATGAAGAAAGTTTCCAATTTCTTCCTCTTCTATACTTAAATTTCATAAAGCACAGACATTGACATGAATGCTTGACATAGCATGGACATGAGCACGTTGACATGTCGAACTTAAGAAAATATAGAACATGACACAGCACTTCATATATAAGTTCTTCAAATTTTCTGATAGTGATATACTTACAGAAAAATAAACAACAGACATTATTTTATATTTTAAGCATCTTGCACTATTATTTTTTTTAAAAATAAAATCTACATCAAATATTTCATTTTTTATGTTATTCGGATTTCGTATTTAAAACAAAAAAAAAAAAATTGAGAAGGAACTTTTATTATTTTAACAAGATGGATTATCTAATTTTTCTTTCCACGTATTTGTGGTGTTTTTCCTTTTTTGGAGGTTATCCATACTTGAGCTATGTTTGTTGTGTCAAGTGTCGGACATGTGACATGCCTAAAGATAGATGTGTCTGTGCTTTATAGGTTCCATTCTATGTTGTTATTTTCACTGTATCACTCACTTGTTGACTTTTGCTTGGTAACTTAACTGAATGCTAATGAAGGGTTGGGTTCCTATATATTTACAAACAATGTTCAACGCTCATGGCGTGTTGCTGAGGCTCTTGAATATGGACTTGTGGGTGTTAATGAAGGAGTAATTTCGACAGAGGTGCATCTCATTCCATATCAAATAAGATACAAGTGGAGATTTGTTTGCTAATAGGCTTATATACTTCTGATTATTGATGTAGGTGGCTCCATTTGGTGGTGTTAAACAGTCTGGCCTTGGAAGAGAAGGCTCCAAATATGGAATGGACGAATATTTGGAGGTAAGTACAAGTCTAATATGTCAGTAGTCATTTTTTTCCCTGTAGAAAAGAGAACTGCTTCATATTCTACAATCATGATTGCATTCTTACAATAACTCTTCGACAAAGTCAATTACATAATTAGTCTTTTTATCAAACGATCAGAAATTGTTTTTTTTTTGGTAAAAAAAAAAAAATTCTTTCCGACTTCATATATAGTAAAATTTATGCTTAAATGTAAAAGCATGTGAAAATCAATACTTACTGATTTCACTATCCCTCCAGAATTCAATAGTTTGTACTCTTGTATGGAAGTTTCATGTTAAAGTATTACATCATGAGAAATTAGTATAACCAGTAATACTAAGTATAATGATGCTTCCATAGTGAGGTTGAGATTTCTCTGTAGTCAAAGACTCGAGACCCTGGAGCAATGAAACAACTCATCAAATGATTAGACATATGTTGGTTTTGAGATTGCCTCATGATCTAATAGGAGGAAAATCAGCAAAACAAATTCAAGAACTATAAGAGATACTACTAAGAAGGGTGAATTGCTCTCATTCCTTCTGAAAAATGTTCAAATTACAGTCCTCTCCTCTAATCTTCTGTCCAAATTGCATAATCCTGTCCTTTTCTTTTATGAAAATTAAACTAAAAGATTACCAAAATGCCATAATATTGATTTCTTTTAATTAAAATATAATCTTTAAAAAAATGCAATTTTGAAATTCTTGTTTTAATGCTATTTATTTTATGTTGAGAATTAAATATTCTATAGATTTATGAGAATTCTTGTGTTTATTAATAAATATTTAATGCACGTTATTGTTTAAATTAAATATCATTAATTATTTTTTTTACAAAATAACTAGTTTATGGATAGAGTCTCTTTTTAATGATTATTTATTTTTTAGTCCAATCAATTTGACAGACTGGTAACTATAGGAAAGAGACTAATAATTTCACATTAGTTAGTTTCATGTTTATAAGGGGAGGTGTAGTGTATCTGGTAGAACCTAGGAAGAAGGGAGGGAGATAGAATCAAGAATGATGTTCTTCATTCTTGAGAGGGAGAGAGAGAGAGAGAGAGAGAGAGATCGGGTANAAAATCAAATACCTACAGTATCAGTAAGTATAAATATGAGACATCAGGTATGTTTTAGAGTTTGTTTGGATAATTGGAGGGGTGAGGGGGGATTGATCTTCTACTCTCCCTCTTGTTTGTGAAACAACTCCCCTAAAATATCCCAATTTGAGGTATTTGAAATTTGTGCCGGTTGCAGTGGTTAAAAGTGGTTTTTTGAACCCCAAGGTTGAAAGTTCGATCCTTGGAGAAGCACTCTTGGGGAGACCTTTGGCCTTCACCACACCCGGGTCGGAATTGTGAGAGAAATTTCCCAGTTTTTCTTTATGAAAAAAAAAAATTGTGAAGGGAGAGGAGAATGAGGGATTAAAAACTTAATCCATCATTCTCTTCCCTTCCAATTTTTTTCAACTTTCCAAACAAGGGGAAGGGGTCCCAAACCTCTTCCCTTCCCCTTCTCCTCCTTAATCCCCAATCCAAATATACCTAAATGTTTTATTTCAAATGACCATAAGATATGCTCACCTATCCATTTTACAGTCCAAATTGCATGTAAATGTAAATGTTCATGTAAATATTTATTGATTTTCACATTTATTGTACATGTAAATGTAAATATTTATTACATATCTAGAACATGTTCATGTAAATGTTTTATTTCAAATGACCAAAAGATATGCTCACCTCACCTATCCGTTTTACAGTCTAGAAAAGAATCAATCCTTTCTCGATCTGAGAAGTCCTATAGTGAGGATAAAACTTTTTCACAACAAGAGTGTCTTTGATAAGGTTCATACCCAAGATTTTGTCTATGGAGAGTGAAATACCCACCACTCTAAACAACCACTCGTTGATATGCAATAAAGTATTAAAGCCTTAGATACTGAAATTTGACTTTAGAGACATTTAAAAAAAAATCACGGTTGTTTGAAATCTTAGCATTTGCGTTAAAGTGGTATGATATTTATCAATTATCAAAGCCGCAAAGGTAAGGTAGACCTGGATTTGGCCACACTTCAAGAGGCTTTCATGTGTTCAAGTAGTAGTTGAAATTTGATATTTTCATATTCCTAGATAGAGAGGTTTTCCAGACACATTTTCGTATTCCTACCTCTCTACACTGCATTTGTGAAAACATAAATAGAATATATACATCCTTACTCCCTATCAAACTATTTTACTTATTTTCTTACAACATCAGCTATGATATCAAGATTATGCTCATTACTTACCTTTTCAGATCAAGTACGTCTGCTTAGGAAACCTGAACAGAGATTGAACTGCAAGGTGTATACATGTTCCGGAGCTAAAATCTTAACCGGTGGCCATGGGTCGGCTGGTCAAGTATTTTTGGAGAATGGAGAAATTGGAAGAGGGAATGGATTCCCTTTGTTTAGCTATTGCAGAATATGCATGTTGATGCTCCCCTCTGAACATAAATAAGTGCAGGCTGGGAGTGAACCTTAGGACAAGTTTACCATCTTTATCTGTTTCATTCTGTACTTTTTTCTAGGGGTGTTCAAAACCGAACCAAACCGATTGAACCGAACTAAACCGAACCAAATCGCAACAAAACCGACATTCAAATGGTTTGGTTTGG
>QANZ01046169.1:9645-28479 GCA_003254925.1 Chamaecrista fasciculata
TTTTTTTTTTTTTCTCTTTTTCTCTTTTGAAACAAGTATGTACTATTTTTTTTTATTATCCTACATGTATACTTTAAAATAATCTGTTATTTATAATATATATATATATTAAAAAGTATAAATTCAACTTTTAAAAATGGCAAAAGACCCTCTCGTGCTCCTAACGTTTGGGGTCAATTTCAGTTATGTCTCTAACGTTTGTTTTGTGTCAGTTATGCCCCTAATGCGAAACGTTGGTGTCAATCATACCATAACCTCAATTTTCTTTTGCCAAAGTCCTATTTTGGTCCCTCAAGTTTGCTCAAAGTTTCGTTTTGGACCCTCAAGTATCTGGCGAACTTTCTGGCGAGATACACGACGGCCCCAACAATTACGAAAACTCCTAATCCAAGATTTTTTTGACCTCCCGAGTTTAACGATGGCCACCATTTTGCAAAAAAAATGACTAGCAAGCCGCTGAAAAATTACAGTCACCGAAAAATTACACAATCGTCGAAAATCATATTTTCGGTCATTTGTTCGCAAAATGAAGGCCGCCATTGAACTCAAGAGGTCAAAGAACCTTGGATTAGGAGTTTTTGTAGTCGTCGAGGCCGCTGTGTATCTTGTCAGAGACTTGAGGGACCAAAACGGAACTTTGAACAAATTTGAGGGACCAAAATAGGACTTTGGCCCAAAAAAAATGAGGTTAGGGAATAATTGACACCAACGTCTTACATTGGAGGCATAGTTGACACAAAACGAACGTGAGAAGCATAACTAAAACTAACCCTAAACACTAAGGGCACAGACGGGTCTTTTATCGTTAAAAATTTAGTTCATGTATCTTTTAAAAACTATTTTATATTTGTGCTAATTTTCAAGAAAGAAATTAATTTATTTAAATTATATATATTATTTAAGGTCTTAAATCTCAAGAGGCTAATATATATTTGCAAAAAAATTTATTGGTAGTCCTACGGTCTAAAATCTTTTACAAAGATATAAGACCAATTTTGTAATCTAATCAAAATGTATGAGACCAAAAGTTTAACATGAGACTAAATTGAAACTTGAACAAATAATACGAGACTAAAACTGAAAAAAAATGATGAGATAAAATTAAAATCTAAGCAAAAATTTTGCAGATAAAACTGGAAAGAATAAATAAAAAAGGGATATTCATAGAAGCTGAGAGGCAATATCCCAGAAAGAAGAAGCAAACAGCTTTTTTTGCAGAAGAAGAGCTCAATTAATTTCCTTCACCTAACAGCTAACGCGTTGGTGAAGCATTGATTCCCACAAATTTTGGTATTATCGTCTTCACTTTTTTTCCTATATATATATATATATAATCACCATTAAACCTTTTCTTTATTCAGCTTTTCCGTATCATTAAGCAAAGAGATTTTCACCTTTTTGAAGTCAAACTTCGAATCGAATCGAATCGAAATTGCAGATACCAGTTTGTGTTCGTCCATGTCGATTTCTGGAATCCAAGGCCAAATTCTTGAGATTACTGGTACATTATTCGCCATTTTACTTGTCTCTATTATCTTAATTTTCAGTTTTCGTTGCCCGAAAAAAATAGAAATCTCATATTTTCTCTTTGCCGTTTTCGCTGTTAGTCGTTGGATGCACTAAGTTGAAGGACACAGAATGGTTTTCAAGGCAAGATCCTTACGTCTGCCTCGAATATGCTAGCACTAAGTTCCGAACCAGAACTTGCACTGGTATGTATAGATTTGAATTTGATTTTGGGAAATTTTATGGAAAATCGAGAAATTAGAGTGAAATCTGTTTCAATGGAAAAATTAGTCTTAATTGAAAGCTGAAATTAGATATTTGTGAACGTTGACTTGTGCAGACGGCGGAAAAAACCCTACATTCCAAGAGAAGTTCGTCTTTACGTTGATTGAAGGGCTTAGGGAAATTACTGTGATGGTTTGGAACAGCAATACTATCAACTTCGATGACTTTATCGGCAGTGGAAAGTAATTTTCAGTCTCTGAATACTAAATCTTCATCCATACTATTAAAGTTATACAGAAAAATATATGAAAAAACAAAAAACAGCAATACTGTCAATGTGCTTCATAGCTCACATTGGATATTTGCTTTGACTATTGTGCTTTCAGGATTCAATTGCTTAAGGTTCTTTCAGAAGGATTTGATGACACTGCTTGGCCTCTTCAAACAAAAACTGGAAGGTACATATACATAGATACTTTGGGAAGGGCTTGTGTTGTTGATTTTTCCATTTTTCATCAACTTATGACTTAGCTTAAAAAGTTACGAAGATGTATTATACAAGTAAGAGGGCTGAGATGCATCAGAAAACTGTGAATAACACTCACTCATAAAGTCAACAACGAAAAAGTCAGTTCTATGTGGTGGCTAATACAAATAATTGCTAAAACCTACAGAGGCTGAGCCTACAAACAAATGCCATGAAATTGTAATTATAGTCACTTTTTGTATATACTACACCAGTGCTCAAGCAGCTCAACCATTTAATCATATCATTTAGCCTACAAATGGAAGAAAATCCTTAGCAACGAGGAACAGCCACATTACATAATTATATAATTTTATATCCTTGGAAAAACTAGCTTCAACTATGTTCTGACTGTTATAACTAGCAGTCATGATATATTTTCACAATTTCAGCCTGGCTAACAGTAATACGTTTAGTGTTTATGTTTATTGAAGTTGTAGAAAAATTTTCCCGTTAACTAGTCTACTCTTTAGCTAGTTGACTTGTCTAGTTGTCTGGTACTCGTTGAGAGTGATATAGAAAATTCCCTTTTGGTTTTTTTTTTGGCCAAATTTTATACCCTTTGGTTTATGACTACTAAACTACCTATTTTTTCTCATGGCAGACATGCAGGTGAAGTTAAACTCATAATGCATTATGCAAACGCCAAAGTAAGCTACAATTTCATTATGTATTACAGAGATCAGTGATGAATGTTGTTGGTTAGAAGCAACCAATGATTTCATATATAAACTGATAATGATTGTGTTTGGCTCTTCATTAATGCAGAAACATGCTTCAAGCCATGCTCCATCAGCACCACCATACCATTATTCTGCACCATCATCTGCTTCTTATCCACCACCACCATCATCTGCACATTCTTATCCGCCACCACCTACTACGGCATATCCGGCTTCATCTTCCTATCCGTCATATTCATCTGCCTATCCACCACCGCCATATCCTCCTCATCTGGCTGCTGCCTATCCTCCTCCTCCGGCTGCTGCCTATCCTCCTCCTCCATATCCACCACCTTCGGCATATCCTCCCCCTTATCATGCTCCTGGTAATCATGGTTTATTTTTCTTATAATTTTTTTATTTGATTTGACTATACTAACATTGTGGTCCCTGGGAGTCTGAAGTTAGTGTTTGAAAAATAATGAATCCATTACAAAGTAATCTTTTTGTCAAGTGGTTCATGCTTGTTGGAAGAACTAAAGATCAAATTTTTTTGTTGCTTTGGTGGACTAATTCAGTTATTCACTAATTTTGAAGATTAAAGTTGAATAGGTCTAACAATTCAGATATTGTTATCATTATTATTTTTTTTTTCAATTTCATATTTTTTCTTGTTTTCTGATTCTCTGATCCCATTCTTTCATAACGTCAATTTTTCTCTTTTACTGTTAGGTCCTTATCCTGGACATTACCCGCCTCCACCGTATTGAGATGCAGATCCTCTAGAATACTTCACGGTAAAGTTTTTAGAAAATATAGTTTTTCTGCCCAGGAAAAAGAAAATCTTTTTTTTTTTGTGAAGAAAACAGATAAACATAATAAACTCTACCATAAAGTACTCCAAAATATCCTATTATTGAGATGTCTTTGTATGAATTTTATTACAGAGAGATTGTCCTTTGAAGTAGATGACGAGGATATCTAACGATGGAGCAAGGAAGCATTCTGTGTACAAAAACTACATAGATAGCTTGTATAGACTTTGACTTGATTTATCAGTTTTCGTTTCTAGCTAGGGCTTTTTATTCATTTTTTTTTTCCTTCAAAGATGTTATTTTCTGTCCAAAAATTTGTAGTTTGTAAGCATGATATTCCTTGTTTTCCTTATCAATTTCCAACGTACGTTTGCTCTGTATTCACCCGGGAAGTTTCTGAAAGACTGAAGCTGTCAGAATACCTAACAAAAATTGTCAGATCATTGTTGTTCTACAATGTAAAATTTGGTTGTCCCAGAATCAAATTCTGATATTATCTTCTAGCAATGCAAGGGCTGTTGCAGTAGGAAATTGCCTCATTGACATTGTCACTTTTTAATAATAGAGTAAATTAATTACATTTTGAGACAAAACCACCCTCAAGAGTCGAGAGTTCACCATTAGTCCATTACATACAAATTAGAAAAAAATAGCATAATCTAAATATATCAATAACATTATATATATATATAATATAAATACTTCAATTATATATAAGTGAATATCACCATTTCCATATTTAGACTCAACCAATGATTACTCAAAAATAATATGGTAAATTAACAATTTGGTCCCTAAAATTGAATTGATATTTTTGAAAGATTAAAATATACAAGTGATATACATAGGTCCTCATCACTCTTACATGTTTCGTCCGAGACTCAACCTTGCCTTTTTTAAGAGGAACAAGTGATATACATGGATCCAATCGTCAAGACTGAGCCTTGCCTTTTTCAAGAGGGACAAGTGATAAACATTGGTCCAAATATTCAATACCTAGCCGCCCAACACTCTACATTAAATGCAATAATTTTCACAATCATATCATAGTGATTTTCTCATACACATTTTTGTAAATCATGGTGTTCTTGTCTGACACTACAACCACGAGTCACCATCAATCATATGCTCTGACAACACCTATTACACCCCACTTTTCTCTCTATAAATACATGTTCTAAAACCCTAATAAAGGCAAGACATTTATCTCTTCAAAATAATTACTTTCACCTTCTACAACTTTTAACTTCAGTTTCAGAGTAGATTTAGAAGGGTTTCCCCCTATGCATCCTTTTTGCAAGTCTTCCCTCAAGCCCTCACATGGTTCTCTCTCTAAAGAAACCCCAAAGGTAAGCTCCATTGGACCAATTTTTGTGTTTTCAAAAGTCATCATAAGATTTTGTTAGGATAATTATATTTAAAGTAAATGAATGATTTGGTCTCAAAAAAATGAGAAATTTTTTAATTTAGTTCTTAAAAGATGAAATTATAAGATTTAATCCTTCAAAGATACAATTATAATTAATTTGATCATTTTGTTAATATATTAAATCAAATTTAACAGTTAATATAATTTAATTTTCTTAATATCAATTGTTAAATATAATGTCAACAAAATTTAGAACCAAATGATATTTGTCACTAAATTCTAGTTAGAATATTCAACAAAAAAAAAAGACTGAATTAATTATAATTATATCTTTTTAATAACTATATTTTATGCTTTTATTTTTCAGTAATTAAATTTTAAAAAAATTATCATCTTTCAAGATTCATTAAGTTAACCATTCTGCCATTGCAAGTTAGTTTAATTGCATGCAATTGTGGCTAACAGCCAAAACAAATTAATTAAACTAGGCTTAAGTGCACTTTTGGTCCCAATACTATGACTAAGGTTTCAATTTGGTCCCATAACTATTTTTGTTGCAGATTTGGTCCCAAACCTTCGCAAAAAGTTTCACCGTTAGTCCCCTGGTCACTTCCGTCCAATTTCCGCCGTTAATTGTGACGTGGCAGTCTGACTGGGATGCTGACGTGGCAAAATCAAATGAGATGGAGTAAGTTAGGATCAATATGTAACATTTCATAACTTCTCTGGACTGAACGCATAATTTTATCCCAAATGAATTGCCTTCTTCTTCTTCTTCTTCTTCTTCTCCTTTTTCGTTTTCTTCTCCTCTGCTTCTCTGTCTCATCACCGGCATCGACTAGGAGCTTCGTCTCTGTCTCATCAGTACCAAAAATGGCGTTACCCTCTTACTTCATTCTACTTTCTACCTTCTTCTCCTTCGTTTTCCATTTCCTTCTAATCGTAAAAGCATCCACAAACCCAGATTTAAATGCTCTCATGGCGTTCAAATCAGCTTCCGATTCTCAAAATAACCTCAAATCTTGGAACCACACCACCGACCCATGTTCTTCGACCTGGACTTATGTTTCTTGCTTCAATGGCCGAGTCTCGCGTCTCGTACTCGAGAATCTCGAACTTCGAGGCTCCATCGAACCCTTAGCTTCTCTCACTCACCTTCGAGTTCTGAGCCTAAATCGTAACCGTTTTTCCGGTCAAATCCCCCGGATTCTCTCTAATTTGACATCGCTCAGGCTTCTGTTTCTGTCGCACAATCAATTTTCCGGTGATTTTCCAGAAACAAGAGACGAATTCCATTTTTGGTACTGATGAGACAGAGACGAAGCAAGAGGAAGAAGAAGAGAGTGAAGGAGTGAGAATGTGAGATAGTGACGCGGGTTTGTTTGTTTGTTTGTATTTTACATATTTGTAGATATTGTGGAATGAGTATAGAGAAGTTATGAAATGTTACATATTGATCCTAATTTAGTCCATCTCATTTGATTTTGCCACGTCAACATCCCAGTCACACTGCCACGTCAGAATTAACGGCAAAATTTGGACGGAAGTGACCAGGGGACTAACTGTGAAACTTTTTGCGAAGGTTTGGGACCAAATCTGCAACAAAAATAGTTATGGGACCAAATTGAAACCTTAGTCATAGTATTGGGACCAAAAGTGCACTTAAGCCATTAAACTAAATATATAGTAGAAAGTTGCAAGAAAAATGATGGGCTGGGAATGAAGTGGGCCAAGAGTGTGAAAGAAAGGCAGCCCAGGGCAAGGAAAGAAGAAAAAAGACAGAGAAAAAAACGAAAGAAAAGAACAAAAGCAAGGAATTGAAAGGTAAAAGCAAAGAGAGAATAATGAGTAGCAGCAGAGAGTCTAGGCTAAGGCTATATATATACCATACTATCAAGCATGGACACAGACACGAACATGAGACACGACACGGATACAAACACACTGACACGACAAGCTCTTAAAATTATGCGACACGACACGACATATATTTATATATATAAATAATTTAATATTCATGATTTTTAATAAAAAATTAAAATGTTACAATTTTTATTAATAATATATGTCATATGTATTATTATTTTCTCTTGTCTGTTATGTTAAAGTCACAAAAAATTGATTTATATTCTAAAATTTATGAATATGTATCGTGTGGGTGTCAGACACTGACACGTATCCGACACGGCGACACGCCCTCAAAATAAAATGTTCATGCTTCATAAATACTATATAGTCTGGCTACACATGACATGCTTGCTCCCATATGCATGTATTTATTGAAGAGTATTATTAACTCAGTTTAAAAGAGCTTTTAAAAGAAAAGAATGGTTAATCTATATATATAGTTAGTTAAAAATTAAGTTTAATTTTATAATTTTTGCTCATGTCTCAATTTAGTCTTATATTTTTTTTTTTTAATTTTTGGTCTCATCTTTTGTTCAAGTTGTATATTTGGTCTCGTATCACTTTTTATTACACATCTTTTGGCTAGATTAAAGAATTAGTCCCGTATCTTTGCAAAAGAATTCCATTGTCAGTCTCACTTAACCTAAAAATATATGACTAATTATTCACCTGACTAAAAGATACGAGACCAATTCTACAACCTAACCAAAAGTTATGAGATCAAATTAAAATCTAAACAAAAGTTATAAAGTTCTTTAACCAAACGATATGAAACTTGAACGAATAGATATACTGAAATATAACTATGTTAAAATATGTGAAATATGAATTGTGAAAGATAAAGATTTAATATTTTCTCTATTTATATATATATTTTTTTATTACTTTTGACTCACGTTGAATATTTTAAATGATCTATTTTCGAATTTATTTAAAGTTTGTAAGAGGTGCTTTTCTTTCTGCTTGGGCTTGGGCTCTGTGCCCTTCCATTTTGTGTCTCCCCAACCATAAAATCACATACTTATGATCATCAATTAGATAGAAATTGATTCTCTAGAGTTTATTTTTCTGCATTTTTTGTGGAGTATAAGAAAGAAAAAAAGAAAACAAGAGAGAGAAAGAGAAAATATGATTTTACATATTTTTATTTTATGAATTTTATATTTTCTCTTTCTTTTTCTTCTTTTTTCTCTCTAACTCCACAAGAAATGTAGAAAAAAGAACTATAGAGGATCCAATCCCCAATTATATCGACTTTAGATCAACATTTTAGTTTAGGAACAAATTTAGGAAGGATTTTTATGTATTTGTGTTTAGACTATTTTAATTAGAAGTTTTATATAAATTATCTCTATAATTTATGATCAAATAATAAATTATCTTTATATGATCCTATTATTATGATTGATCATATATAGGTTGAATTATACTTTTGATTTTATTGTTTGTTTTGAGTTTTAGTCCAAATGTTTTTTGTGCAAAATTTGACTTATATAGTTTTGAAAATTTTTATTTTTTGGTCCATGATGGAATGTGATCATATCTTTTTTGTTTTAAGTTTGAACTCGGTAAGTTCAGAGTTACGTATTGCTTTGATAAGTCATTTCTCTGCCTCATTGAGACTATAAGCAAATAAGATTAAATCATGCTTCAAAGTGGGTTGCTCATTTGATGATCAAAACAAGTCAAGTTTGTCATATTTATCTTGTTTCAAGTTTAAATATGACGAGTTCAGAGTTATGAATTATTCTTGACCATTCATTTTTTTAGTCTAATTGAAATTATCAATAAATAAGGTCAAATTGAGCATAAAAGTGGGTTTATAACCAAAAGGTACTTTAAAAAAAAACATATACTATCAATTTTGCACCAAAAAAAAAAATAAAGGGATGGATTAAAACTCACCCCAAATATATGAGACTACAAGTATAATTTAACCATTTTTTATTATGTTTCATTATTTTGTGGAAAAAATACTCTTGACACCCCTATAGTATAGGGTTAATTTTAGTTGTACCCCAAAGTTTATCTTTGGGTCAATTGTATTCTCAATTTCTTTTCTGTCAATTGTACCTCTAGTTTGTGGGCACATTTGACTCAAATATGAAACATTTATAGTATAATTGGCCCAAAAAACTTTAAGAGTACAAGTGTACAACTGAAACTAACATCATATTTTGAGTACCAAGAGTACTAACTTTTCACCTTTTATCTCAAACCCTTTTGAACTTTATTGGAGCTCATTTATTGAAAGTTCTAATCGAGCAAAAAATAATTCATTAAGGATAACTCATAAATCAAAACTCCTCGCATTCAAATATAAAACAAGATATATATATATATATATAATCAACTTTGCTTCTTCGATTATAAAATGAGAAACCCACTTTTCCAACTTGATTTGGACTAATTTCCTAATAGTTTCGGCTAGATATCAAAGTACTTGTCAAAAGCTATTTGTGCTAGTTGGAACTCTGAATTCATCACATTCAAACTATTAAGGAGAGGAATATAACCATATTTAATAATTTTAGGCTAAAATGAACAACTACAAAATTATATAAGATTTATTTGAATATTCTAAAAAATAAAATATCCAAGTGAACTTCCACACAAAGATATATAAGACGCCAACAAAGATTGACCTAGTTGGTAAGGAGTTGATTTATCTTGCCGATATGAGGATCTTGTGGATAGGTGATCCGTAAATGCTTATAGAATCTGGAGGTATGTTCTGGTCTTAGTAAGTCTTGTGGCCTAACCCACCTAAACTTTTTCTTGCACCAAAAAAAGAAGATATATAATTTTAACAAAAAAAATCTTGTTATTTTAAACTTTATTTTTGACATCTTTTTTCCAAACCAATATATATAAAAAGACAAGCGTGAAACCCGCTCAGTTGAAAGAAAAATCAATCCTGTGTCTTCTCCTACCTGCTGCTGCTGCTGCTACCACTCCTCTTACTTTTCTGTCTTTCCCTCTCTTTTTCTCTCTCTCTCTCTCTCTCTTCTTTCCCATACTCAATCTTCTCTCTTCTCTTACTTCCCATTACACACGAAAGAAAGAAAGAGTAATCAGTAATGGCTATCACTTCCAGGCCCTATCTTTACCTCTTACGATGACCAAATCACTCTCTCTCATACAACTTCTACACACCCTCTTCTTCTTCCCTCAAGAAGAAGATGAAGAAGATGACCTTCCTCCATCGCAAAGATCCTTCCTTTCTCCTTGATTCCCTCTTCTGTGATGAACCCCACTATGAAGAAGAAGAAGAAGAAGAAATAGAACCCTCAGATTTCATCACCAACACTCACGATGCTTCTTCTTCTTCTTCTCTGTTTCCTCTGCTTTTGCTTGAGCAAGATTTGCTGTGGGAAGACGAAGAGCTGAACTCTCTCTTCTCCAAAGAGAAAGATGAAGCCATCATCTTCAATCATCATCATCATCTGGGTTTTTTTCTAGATCCTCCTTGTCTATTATCAATGGCTCGTCGTGAAGCTGTGGAATGGATTCTTAAAGTGAATACCCATTATGGCTTCTCTGCTCTCACTTCAACTCTGGCCATAAATTACTTCGACAGATTCCTTCTCAGCTTTAAATTCCAAACGGAGAAGCCATGGATGATCCAGCTCGTGGCTGTCACGTGCCTCTCCTTAGCAGCCAAAGTTGAAGAGACTCAAGTCCCTCTTCTTCTAGACCTCCAAGTATGCTTTCAAAAACACATCCTTTTTTATAGTTATTGTTTGTAAATAGTGTATTTTCGTCTTCGATAATCAGGGGTTAAATTGTAATTTTGAAACAAATCTAAGAACTAAAAAAATATGTTTTCTCTTAATGTTGGGTTTCATTTTTGAAACATGACAGATCTGGTTTGGTTGTTGTTTAAGGTTGAAGATACCAAGTATGTGTTTGAAGCCAAGACCATAATGAGAATGGAGGTTTTGGTTCTCTCAACATTGAAATGGAAGATGCATCCAGTGACTCCATTGTCATTCTTAGATCACATCATAAGGAGGCTTGGCTTCAAATCCCATCTTCACTGGGAATTCCTCAGGCGATGTGAGCATCTTCTTCTATCTGCACTCTCAGGTACTATCTAAATATCATCATCAACTATGAAATAAGTTCCATTTTTATTTGAGGAAATATATATTTAAGTCCTTGAGAAATACAGTCATGTTCAATTTTGTCCTTTCAGTGTTATCCTTGTACTCAGAACTTTTTGAAGTTTAATGACTAAATCAATATAATATCTTCTTAAATTGATATTCTCTTAATTATTGGACTGTCAAATTGTAGATAAAATTTAAATATAAGGGTGATATTGCAAAGATTGTTATTATTGATGATTTCTAATAGTTAAATTACAAGTCACCTTACTAAAAATAGTTTTTCTTTTCTTGAAAGTTCTACACTTTATATGCCTAAGTCTATTTGTTAGTGATTATTTTTTAGGACTAAAATGTATACATTAAATATTTTTAGGAAAATACAAAGTGACAATGAATTTTTGAGTGTAAACAACGTTTATTTTGAGTGTAATCTAGATTCAAGATTCGTGGGTTGTCTTCCTTCTGTGTTGGCCACAGCCACAATGCTGCATGTCATAGACCAAATACATTATCAACATCACAAAGATGGGGAACAATACAAGAAACAGCTTCTTGGTGTTCTTAAAACCAACAAGGTATAATCATCTTTCATTAATTAATAATGTAAATTCTTACTTCCTCTTGTGTATCCTTTGATTATCCTTCATCAATTAAGCACATGAATAATCATCTTTGTTTATGTCTTGATTTATTTGATTAACAGGAGAAAGTAGAGGAGTGTTACAAAGCAATTGAAGAGATTTGGAATAATAGTAATAGCAATAATGATAATAATAATAATGGCGTCTTTGGGGATCATGATCATCATATCATCAAGTGTTGTTGTAAGAAGAGGAAGTATGAGGAAATCCATAAGAGCCCAAGTGGCATAATGATGGATTCTTCATCATTATTATGCACCTCGCCATACCCTTTGTTCAAGAAAACCACACTTCAGCAACAGCAACGGATGAGATTGTCACCTCTGAGTCGGGTCGTCGTTACATCTCCTTAAAATAAAAAAGGAGAAATTTATTTTTGAAGTTCTTAAATTTGTCTTAAGATTACTGTTTAATCATTGTAAATTAAAAATACATTTTTTGATCTCAAGTTCTTTTATAAATGTCAGTTATTCAATGTTTAAAACTTTATTTACGAGTGTTAATTAATTGATTTTTTTTTAAAAGATAGAGGTTAAAAATATATAATTCCAATATTTAGGGATTAAAAACACACAATAATAATGGAAAAAAATTGTTTATTTATATTTACTGTGGTAATGATAGACTATACCTAATTTATACATATTTTTATGATAAATTCAGAATAATATTTTGTTAATCCGTGGGTAATTATTGTCCATTTTTACTGCTTTTCTATGGTTGGGAAGCTTTTACGGTATAGATAATATAAATTTTTGAAATATTAAAGATATTGTACTTTTATTGGTAATTAATAATATTAACTTAAAGTTTAAATGTCCCCAAAATTCGCACTGAATTTATAAACTTTTGTGGTAATGTTTGGATAAAACTAGTTTCATTATGCAAAAAGTTGTTTTGTAGAATGGAAGTAAATTAGGAGACAATTGAGGGTAATTCTTAAAATCAAATAATTTAACTAAACTTTAGAATAATGTATTTTGACACTAATGACATCAAATATATAGGAATGAATGTGCGAGAGATAACTTTTACAGCCAATTTAAAGTAGTGGGATACATTTTTTTTTTTGTTTAAGTAATTTTTCAATACATTGGCATTCTTCTCTTTGCAAGAAGCATGTTGGATTAGACTAAGTATGATTAAGTGCATAATCTTTTGAAAAGAAATAAGAAAGGTTGATACCCCATGTAGGTGACATTCGTCAAAACTTTTTTTTTCCTTCTTCCTCTCTAAAATTTTTTTATAATTTTTATTTTATTTTATTTCCTTTTACTTTTTTTTATTTCTTACCCCTTTTACTTTTATTTTTTTTTTCTTTTATGAATGGAGAGATTCATGATGGTCAATTTAGTGGATTCACTATAATGCACGCTTCACCTTTACTTGGTTGCTTTTTTTTTTTTTTTTTTTTTTTTTTTTTTTTTTTTTTTTTTTTTTTTTTTTTTTTTTTTTTTTTTTTTTTTTTTTTTTTTTTTTTTTTTTTTTTTTTTTTTTTTTTTTTTTTTTTTTTTTTTTTTTTTTTTTTTTTTTTTTTTTTTTTTTTTTTTTTTTTTTTTTTTTTTTTTTTTTTTTTTTTTTTTTTTTTTTTTTTTTTTTTTTTTTTTTTTTTTTTTTTTTTTTTTTTTTTTTTTTTTTTTTTTTTTTTTTTTTTTTTTTTTTTTTTTTTTTTTTTTTTTTTTTTTTTTTTTTTTTTTTTTTTTTTTTTTTTCCTCTTTTTGGTATTTGCACTTACACTTGGAGTAAATAAAATAAAGTTCAATATGCTTTTCTCTTCTCATGTCTATAAGAATAATGTATGTTTTCTATAAAGAAAACCATGATATATTCTAACATAAATAGGATAATATACTTTTTGAGAAAAAAGGAAAAGTAAAAGGAAAAATAATTTTAGTATATAGTTTAACTTTTCTGAATTTTTCGTTTATTGTTTTTGGCCATTTTATTGATGACATGATAAATGAACAAGTCTAAATATAGTTCTCTCAAGTCTCAATCTTTGGTTGTCTCAATGAAGTAACTTCCTCAAACAGTAATTTTTATTAAATACTTTGTCATTTGTTATTTATGAAAAGTGTACATAACCTTCTTAAATTTTGAGTCATGTGCTTTTTCTTCTTTAAACTTTTCGCATGCTATAAGAGATTTCTTTATATTAAGTCTCCATTAAAAACTTAACAGAAAATACCAAATCAGCTCATAAGTGGCTAAATTAACTTAATGAAAAATTGATGAATCAGCAATACATGTGTAGAGTAATTAAATTTTATAATCTATAAGCCATAAGACCAATGCAAGAACCCAAATCAACACGAAAATGCATCAACTAAATTATAATCACTGAAGTAAAACTAATTAAATTACCATTTAATGACTATTAGATGAGTTGAATGAAGATTTATCTATTAACCTCAATTACATCAATAGTGGAAATGTTAGTATTCACTATACTTCAATCACAATAACTTTGCTAAAATCTAACAATAGTTTGACATAGCTCTTGGCAAGCTATATTTTAAGGGAAGAAATTTAGGTTTGATTCTTAAAGTTTATATTGTTTGAAAAAGTTTAAACTCTTCACTTCCCATTATAATACAATTAGTATTCGCCCAAATTATTATACGGATAAACAGAAAATGCCATGACATTTTTTTAAAAAACTTAGCCAATCTACACAAGGTCATGAACCCTTGACTCGAGACGGCTGATGCTAGCATTCATATTGTAGGAAGGAAAAAATTTAGGTAAAGCTCTTCATATGTTTATTATAAGGTTCCTCCAATTATAGATTTAATTTATATTCTCTCTCTTTTGTGATTGGTTATGCAAAAATATGTGTTTAATATGCTCTCTCTACCATAATTGGTCATGCATAAAATTTTTGGCACATGTCAAATATTGATTGAGAAACATTATAACAAAAATATAAGGGATCTTACCTAAGTCTTGTCGTTGTGAGAATATTATGCATAATTGTTTGATTCCTTTAAAGGTCTTCATACATGGAATTATATTATTTAAATACTTTTTTATTTATTATTTACTCAAACTCTTCATCTCTTTATCGTCACATTTATTTATATAAAAGAAATAAAGAATAGAAATAAATAAATACATAAATTCTACAAAAATAAAATAGTTGACCACTTTAACTTTGAAAAAAAAGTGATTGTTGAGTGGTCTTATATTTTTATTTTAAAGTTCATTTTAGTCATTTATCTTTTAAAATGTTTAGATTAGTTATCTATTTTTTTTTGAGTGATTTATTTTAATGTCAAACTACTAAATATAATCATATATTTCTCATTTTAAGTTTGAAGAGTATTTGCCTATTTAGTTTATAATTCTCAACAAATAAGGTCAAATCATGTTTGGAAAATAGATTATTTTTTTGTAGTTAAACAAACAAAATTGGTTATGTATATTTTGTTTTAAGTCTGAACATAACAAATTCAAAACCAGATGTTACTCTTGATGAATTTTTTTTTAGCCAATTGAGACTGAGTCAAGGCCTCGAAAATGAATTTGTGACCAAAAGGTAAAAAAATTAGTCTCAAACAATTTTGTGACCAACTAGTATGGACCATTAGCCGGTTCAACCTGTCTAATTTTTTAAACAGTAATCTAAACATTTTAGAAAAAACTTTACATGAATATTTTTCTTCTAATTATAACATTTTTTTCTCTGCTAGGTTGGTTGACTGTTGATAGTATGATCAGATGCTTGCCAGTGACCAAAATAATGTTAATTGAAAAATGAGTAGCCCCAAAATGTAATTTTAATATTTTATGGTCTGCCTCTGCCATCTATTTAACTGCTTACAGCTGTAAAGTCTGAAGAAACCACAAAAGCAAGCTCATATATATATATATATGTTTGTGGGGCTCATTCATTCTATATCTCTCTCTCTCTAGACCAGTGTTGTCATAACCGAGCCGGACAAAGACTCGAAAAAGTGTTCGGTTCACGGTCGGATCGGTTGAATCGGTCGGACCGGATGTTTGGACCGGATGACGTAATAAATAATTATTTTTAATATATTAAATATAAACCCTCTATATTTTTTTTTGGGTCTAAGGGATGCATTAAATCTATTAATTTATTAGATAAGTAAAACAATTGGTAAAAGAAAGTTAACAGAGCCTCACAGTTGGGATGGTAAAGGCGCTGGGAGTGTAAAAAAAGGGCATGGGTTCGATCCTTACAAGGCTCAAAATGATTTTTTATAAAAAAAATTGAGAACCGCCGGTCCGGTCCAGCGGTTGGTTCCGGTTTTCCGGTTCTTGGCCGGTTATTTCCGGTCCAACCATCATTCCGGTTCAAATGGTTGAACCAGCTCGCTTGTGTCTTCGGGTAGCGGTTCAACCGGTCCGACCGGCCGGTCCGGTCCGGTTTTCACATCACTGCTCTAGACTACCTTCAATCTTCATACTGCAGCAAAGGTTTTGTTGGACTGTGTGGAAATGACCTCTTCTTATTGGATGTCTATAGAGTTTATTTGGTCCACCAATAACATTCTACTTATTTTAATATATATCTTTTCTAAAATATATTTTCTTAAATCATCATCAAAAGTATATTATTTCACCAAATTATTTGATAAATAATTTTAATAGTTTTTTTTTTAAATTGTCTTTTACAAGTTTTGTTAATGTTTTTCTAAAAAATTAAATTGATAACAATATCACATCATTAACGTTTTATTTTATAATTATTGTCAATATAAAATTTTTTAAATAAAAAATTAAATTGAATTAAGAATTTTGCTTATAAAAACCAATTGATTTAACAACCTGAGGACTGATTTGATGGCATTTGTTGGTTTTATTTTTTAGTTTAATTTTAGAAAGAGAAAAAAAAACACAATACGGCAGTTATTCAAACTATAGGGTTTTGTGTTATGAAGCATGAGCATTAATAGAGGCACGAAATATGATAAGATATGCGCAGACCGATACTTTAAGTTTTTAAAAATTATATGATATATATTTATATATATAAATAATTAAAAATTTATAAGTTTTGATGAAAATATTAAAAATTATAATATTTTTTATAATATATATCATATGTATTATTAAATTTTATTGTTTGTCATGTTAAAATCATAAAAAAATAATTTTATACTCTGAAATTCATGAATATGTGTCGTATAAGTGTTGTACGTGTGTTGGACACAGACATGTATCTAACACAGTGATACACCTTCAAAGTAAAGTGTCCATGCTTCATGGTTTTTTTGTAACATTCTCCTTAAATTAATGTAGTATTATTGTCATTGAGTATTTGATTGATAATGTAGTTTTGTTAGTTGATGAAGCGATATTTTGTATGACATGTCATATTAAAATAAACAGTAGGCTGTATAAAAAATGTTGATAATAATGTTTATCAATAATTAATATTATATTATTAATTACTGGTGTGTTATCATCAATTTATAGCTATTAATTTAGATGATAAATTTTAACAATAAAAAAAATCATGAATAATCAAATTTAGAAGTGAAATCTAGAAAAGATAAAACTTTTTGAAAATAATATATAAGAGATTAAAATACAATTTTAGTTTCAAGAAGAAAAAGAGATTTTAAGCTTACAATTTAGGCCAAAGTCTTATTTTGGTCCCTCTGTTATGCTCATTGTTCCAAATAGGTCCCTCAGTTATTTTTCGTTCCATATTGGTCCCTCAGTTATCCAAAACTTGTCAAAGTTGGTCCCTCTAACGTTTTCCATCCATTTTTCCGTTAAAAAAAATAGGAAAAATAAGCTTTCATCCCCAAAAGTTTTATTTTCTTATATTAAGGTCAT
Source organism: Chamaecrista fasciculata (assembly GCA_003254925.1). Taxonomy (NCBI): domain Eukaryota; kingdom Viridiplantae; phylum Streptophyta; class Magnoliopsida; order Fabales; family Fabaceae; genus Chamaecrista; species Chamaecrista fasciculata. Next base: position 27,221 of record QANZ01046169.1, read on the forward strand.
TTTCTTTTTATAATAGGATCAAACCGTAAGAAAAGAAAATAAATTAAAATTTTAAGTGAATTTGTCCAAAAACATGAAATTTTCTCTCCCTCTCGAACACCTCTCTCTCTCTCTACCCCTCGGCTCTCTCTCTCTCTCTCTCTCTCTCTCTCTCTCTCTCTCTCTCACACACACACACCACTCTCTCTCTACCCCTCGACTCTCTCTCTCTCTCTCTCTCTCTCTCTCTCTCATGTGCGATTCCAACATCCACTCGGCCAACCCTCTCGTTCGCTGGCACAAGCATGTTCCCGTCAAGCCATTCTTCGATTCCGCCAACATAGAATCCGACGCTGATTCAGAATTGTCGTGAGGGAATCCGTCGGGTCTGATTCCGTTATTGGTGGGAACAAGGAGGTTGACGGCGGCGTCAGAGGATTCCCTCAACCGCCGCCGCTGTCAACCTCCTTGTTCCCACCGATAACAGAATCGGACCCGACAGATTCTCTCATGACAATTCTGATTCGGTGTCGGATTTCGTGATGGAGTCGACGGAATCGAAGAACGGCTTGACGGGAACACACTTTTGCCAACAAACGAGAGGGTTGGCCGAGTGGATGTTGGAATCGCACATGAAGGAGAGAGAGAGAGAGAGCCGAGGGGGAGAGAGAGAGAGAGCCGAGGGGGAGAGAGAGAGAGTGGTGTGTGTGTGAGAGAAGAGAGAGCCGAGGGAGAGAGAGAGAGAGAAAAAAAATTTTATTTTTGGGCAAATTCACTTAAAATCTTAATTTATTTTCTTTTCTTACGGTTTGATCCTATTATAAAAAGAAAAGGACCTTAATTAATATAAGAAAATAAAACTTTTGGGGATGAAAGCTTATTTTTCCTATTTTTTTTAAACGAAAAAATGGATGGAAAACGTTAGAGGGACCAACTTTGACAAGTTTTGGATAACTGAGGGACCAATATGGAATGAAAAATAACTGAGGGACCTATTTGGAACAATGAGCATAACAGAGAGATCAAAATAGGACTTTGGCCTAAAATTTAAAGATAATTTCAAGATTATATAATTTTAAATAGATTATTGATATCTACAGAGAAGTTATATTTTGTTTTTGGATCAAAATAAAAGTTCACTTTTCTTATTTATTTTTGTAATGAAAATATAAAAAGTTTCTGCTCGATGAAGTAGACTGTTAGACATAAATATTTATATATCAGACTGATCCTTCGATCTACAAATAAATGCATTACCAACTGTTTTTTTTTTTTTTTTT